>CAMGYJ010000006.1:3685154-3708733 GCA_946122785.1 Linum tenue | reverse complement strand
TGGAGGCTACAGATCACGGAATCAGGCCGAGGCTATTCTCCGCGGATAATGAAGTCTTTGATCCTATTCTCCACGAATGATAAGTCCATTAAGCACCGATTTGGGCCAATTTATTCTCGGATGGCATTTTAGTAATTTTGTGGAAGTCGACAGGGCATTTTCTTTGGATTTTGAAGGCTACAGATCACGGATTCAACCTGAGACTATTCTTCAGCGA
This sequence comes from Linum tenue, assembly GCA_946122785.1. NCBI lineage: Eukaryota > Viridiplantae > Streptophyta > Magnoliopsida > Malpighiales > Linaceae > Linum > Linum tenue. The sequence continues at coordinate 3,708,516 of CAMGYJ010000006.1, read as the reverse complement.
TGATTAAGTCATTAACCACCGATTTGGGCGGATTTATTCCGGGTCAATTTTTGGAAGATTGCAAAGGGGTACCATCACACATTTTGGGCAATTTTTCCGAAATGTCATTTTCTCTCGATTCTGGAGGCTACAGATCACGGAATCAGGCCGAGGCTATTCTCCACGGATAATGAAGTCTATTGATCCTATTCTCCACGAATGATAAGTCCATTAAGCACCGATTTGGGCCAATTTATTCTCGGATGGCATTTTCGTAATTTTGTGGGAGTCGACAGGGCATTTTCTTTGGATTTTGAAGGCTTCAGATCACGGATTCGGCCTGAGACTATTCTTCAACGATGATTAAGTCCATTAAGCACCGATTTGGGCGGATTTATTCCGGGTCAATTTTTGGCAGATTGAAAAGGGGTACCATCACAGATTTTCGGCGATTTTTCCGAAATGTCATTTTATTTCGATTCTGGAGGCTACAGATCACGGAATCAGGCCGAGGCTATTCTCCACGGATAATGAAGTCTATTGATCCTATTCTCCACGAATGATAAGTCCATTAAGCACCGATTTGGGCCAATTTATTCTCGGTTGGCATTTTCGTAATTTTGTGGGAGTCGACAGGGCATTTTCTTTGGATTTTGAAGGCTATAGATCACGGATTCAGCCTGAGACTATTCTTCAACGATGATTAAGTCATTAACCACCGATTTGGGCGGTTTTATTCCGGGTCAATTTTAGGCAGATTGGAAATGGGTACCATCACAGATTTTGGGTGATTTTTCCGAAATGTCATTTTCTTTCGATTCTGGAGGCTACAGATCACGGAATCAGGGCGAGGCTATTCTACACGGATAATGAAGTCTATTGATCCTATTCTCCACGAATGATAAGTACATTAAGCACCGATTTGGGCCTATTTATTCTCGGATGGCATTTTCGTAATTTTTTGGTAGTCGACAGGGCATTTTCTTTGGATTTTGAAGGCTACAGATCACGGATTCGGCCTAAGACTAATCTTCAACGATGATTAAGTCCATTAAGCACCAATTTGGGCGGATTTATTCGGGGTCAATTTTTGGCAGATTGGAAAGGGGTACCATCACAGATTTTGGGCGATTTTTCCGAAATGTCATTTTCTTACGATTCTAGAGGCTACAGATCACGAAATCAGGCCGAGGCTATTATCCGCGGATAATGAAGTCTATTGATCCTATTCTCCACGACTGATAAGTCCATTAAGCATCTTTTTGGGCCAATTTATTCTCGGATGGCATTTTCGTAATTTTGTGGGAGTCGACAGGGCATTTTCTTTGGATTTTGAAGGCTACATATCACGGATTCGGCCTGAAACTATTCTTCAACGACGATTAAGTCCATTAAGCACCGATTTGGGCAGATTTATTACGGGTCAATTTTTGGCAGATTGCAAAACGATACCATCACTGATTTGGGGCGATTTTTCTGAAATGTCATTTTCTTTCGATTCTGGAGGCGAAAGATCACGGAATCAGGCCAAGGCTATTCTCCACGGATAATTAAGTCTATTGATCCTATTCTCCAGGAATGATAAGTCCATTAAGCACCGATTTGGGCCAATTTATTCTCGGATGGAATTTTCGTAATTTTGCGGGAGTCGACCCGACATTTTCTTTGGATTTTGAAGGCTACAGATCACGGATTCAGCCTGAGACTATTCTTCAACGATGATTAAGTCATTAACCACCGATTTGGGCGGATTTATTCCGGGTCAATTTTTGGCAGATTGCAAAGGGGTACCATCACAGATTTTGGGCAATTTTTCCGAAATGTCATTTTCTCTCGATTCTGGAGGCTACAGATCACGGAATCAGGCCGAGGCTATTCTCCACGGATAATGAAGTCTATTGATCCTATTCTCCACGAATGATAAGTCCATTAAGCACCGATTTGGGCCAATTTATTCTCGGATGGCATTTTCGTAATTTTGTGGGAGTCGACAGGGCATTTTCTTTGGATTTTGAAGGCTACAGATCACGGATTCGGCCTGACACTATTCTTCAACGATGATTAAGTCCATTAAGCACCGATTTTGGCGGATTTATTCCGGGTCAATTTTTGGCATATTGCAAAGGGGTACCATCACAGATTTTATGCGATTTTTCCGAAATGTCATTTTCTTTCGATTCTGGAGGCTACAGATCACGGAATCAGGCCGAGGCTATTCTCCGCGGATAATGAAGTCTTTGATCCTATTCTCCACGAATGATATGTCCATTAAGCACCGATTTGGGCCAATTTATTCTCGGATGGCATTTTCGTAATTTTGTGGGAGTCGACTGGGCATTTTCTTTGGATTTTGAAGGCTTCAGATCACGGATTCGGTCTGAGACTATTCTTCAACGATGATTAAGTCATTAACCACCGATTTGGGCGGATTTATTCAGGGTCAATTTTTGGCAGATTGCAAAGGGGTACCATCACTTATTTTGGGCGATTTTTCCGAAATGTCATTTTCTTTCGATTCTGGAGGCCACAGATCACGGAATCAGGCCGAGGCTATTCTCCACGGATAATGAAGTCTATTGATCCTATTCTTCACGAACGATAAGTCCATTAAGCACCGATTTGGGCCAATTAATTCTCGAATGGCATTTTTGTAATTTTGTGGGAGTCGACAGGGCATTTTCTTTGGATTTTGAAGGCTACAGATCACGGATTCGGCATGAGACTATTCTTCAACGATGATTTAGTCCATTAAGCACCGATTTGGGCGGATTTATTCCGTATCAATTTTTGGCAGATTGCAAAGGGGTACCATCACAGAAGTTGGGCGATTTTTCCGAAATGTCATTTTCTTACGATTCTAGAGGCTACAGATCACGAAATCAGGCCGAGGCTATTCTCCGCGGATAATGAAGTCTATTGATCCTATTCTCCATGATTGATAAGTCCATTAAGCACCGATTTGGGTCAATTTATTCTCGGATGGCATTTTCGTAATTTTGTGGGAGTCGACAAGGCATTTTCTTTGGATTTTGAAGGCTTGAGATCACGGATTCGGCCTGAGACTATTCTTCAACGATGATTAAGTCCATTATGCACCGATTTGGGCGGATTTATTCCCGGTTAATCTTTGGCTGAATTGAAAGGGGTACCATCACAGATTTTGGGCGATTTTTCCGAAATGTCATTTTCTTTCGATTCTGGAGGCTACAGATCACGGAATCAGGCCGAGGCTATTCTCCGCGGATAATGAAGTCTATTGATCCTATTCTCCACGATTGATAAGTCCATTAAGCACCGATTTGGGCCAATTTATTCTCGGATGGCATTTTCGTAATTTTGTGGGAGTCGACAGGGCATTTTCTTTGGATTTTGAAGGCTTGAGATCACGGATTCGGCCTGAGACTATTCTTCAACGATGATTAAGTCCATTATGCACCGATTTGGGCGGATTTATTCCGGGTTAATCTTTGGCTGAATTGAAAGGGGTACCATCACAGATTTTGGGCGATTTTTCCGAAATGTCATTTTCTTTCGATTCTGGAGGCTACAGATCACGGAATCAGGTCGAGGCTATTATCCACGGATAATGAAGTCTATTGATCCTATTCTCCACGAATGATAAGTCCATTAAGCACCGATTTGGGCCAATTTATTCTTGGATGGCATTTTCGTAATTTTGTGGGAGTCGACAGGGCATTTTCTTTGGATTTTGAAGGCTTCAGATCACGGATTCGGCCTGAGACTATTCTTCAACGATGATTAAGTCATTAACCACTGATTTGGGCGGTTTTATTCCGGGTCTATTTTTGGCAGATTGCAAAGGGGTACCATCACATATTTTGGGCGATTTTTCCGAAATGTCATTTTCTTTCGATACTGGAGGCTACCGATCACGGAATCAGGCCGAGGATAATCTCCACGGATAATGAAGTCTATTGATCCTATTCTCTACGAATGATAAGTCCATTAATCACCGATTTGGGCCAATTCATTCTCGGATGGCATTTTCGTAATTTTGTGGGAGTCGACAGGGCATTTTCTTTGGATTTTGAAGGCTACAGATCACGGATTCGGCCTGAGACTATTCTTCAACGATGATTAAGTCCATTAAGCACCGATTTGGGCGGATTTATTCGGGGTCAATTTTTGGCAGATTTGAAAGGGGTACCATCACAGATTTTGGGCGATTTTTCCGAAATGTCATTTTCTTACGATTCTAGAGGCTACAGATCACGAAATCAGGCCGAGGCTATTCTCCGCGGATAATGAAGTCTATTGATCCTATTCTCCACGCATGATAAGTCCATTAAGCATCGTTTTGGGCTAATTTATTCTCGGATGGCATTTTCGAAATTTTGTGGGAGTCGACAAGGCATTTTCTTTGGATTTTGAAGGCTTCAGATCACGGATTCGGCCTGAGACTATTCTTCAACGATGATTAAATCCATTAAGCACCGATTTGGGCTTATTTATTCCAGGTCAATTTTTGGCAAATTGGAAAGGGGTACCTTCACAGATTTTGGGCGATTTTTCCGAAATGTCATTTTCTTTCGATTCTGGAGCCTACAAATCACGGAATAAGGCCGAGGCTATTCTCCACGGATAATGAAGTCTATTGATCCTATTCTGCACGAATGATAAGTCCATTAAGCACCGATTTGGGCCAATTTATTCTCTGATGGCATTTTCGTAATTTTGTGGGAGTCGACAGGGCATTTTCTTTGGATTTTGAAGGCTACAGATCACGGATTCAGTGATAGCATCGTATTTTCACGTGTTTTCACTCTGGTTTCCTGTCCATTTTGGCTCGAATTGATTGTTCCTAGGCTTATTTTACGCTAGGTTGTGTTGTTTTGTCGTATTTCAGGTCCTAGCAAGTAAAGAGGTGCATAGGCGCAAGTTTCGGGTCATTTGGAGGTCAAATGGCGAAGCACAGAAAGAATTACGGGCAGCCCCTGCTAAATTACTGCCGTAATTAGCCAGGGCATGCCCGTAATTAAATGGCCGAGCCTTCTCCCCAGAATTCCCTCTCGGTGATGAAATTACAGGCAAGACCCCAAGAATTACGACCGTAATTCTCAAATTACTGGCGGTAATTTGTAAATTACGGGCGTATCTCCTCCTCCTGCAGCTTAAGTGAAACGTGCGTTTTGGTGCGAATTACGGGCAGGACGTGATTACGGCCGTAATTCTGCTCGTAATTCGCCCAGAGTCGGGTTTTTGGAGGCAGATTCGAGCCAAGGAAGAGGAATTCGATTTTCTGGGCAAAAACAGAGTTTTTTAGAGAGAGAAAGAGCGAAGAACAAACCCTATGAGCTATTTTGGAGTGGATTTCTCATCATTGAAGCCCAGATTGCGTCCCTAGGAGTGAAGGTTGACATCCCAGAGCAGATTTTCCTCATCTTTATGAGTATGACTACTCTGATTTCTGTTTTCCTTTTTCTCTCTATGGAGTAGAACCTCTCTCTCACTTGGGTATGAAGAACCCTAGTTCCTTGTGTTAGGGATTTGATTGTAATGACTTGGGATGATATTACTATTTGATTTTAATCGAATGATGCATGTTTATTGAATTGATTGGAGTCTGATCAGCTTTTCTCAACTTCTGCTGCAACCTGAGATAGATAGAATCTGATTAGGTTGTTAGAGCCTCTTCATTCGATAGTAGGAGGTTGGCTATACGAGAGTTAGCCAGTTTACTGCTTGGAATTCAATTCCAGTAGTGGAGTTCTGTGTTCATAGCCTCAGCTTTCTATCCCGGTGAAGACTAGTCGTCTGCCGGGTAGTTAGACTGAGAGGGCTTGGTCAGCTTAAGAGATTCCAAGCTACTGTCGGATCTTCCGCAGTCTAATCAACAGTAAATCAACCCAGGGAATTGCAATTGAACCTAACTAAGGGGCTAGGGGGACTCATTCCCGAGTGACTCTTACCTGCTTTAGAAAACCGAACAATTTACTGCTTTCTTGTTGCTTTTGCTTTTCACAACAATCACTCGAACTAGTTTGCTAGATAATAGAGAATCACGGAGTAAGCAGTAGATCTAGACCCCGGGTTGATAATTGAACTTGCCTGTTACTGCATTCCCGGACTGCGATTACACTTGGTCGCAGTTTGGTGTTGTGTTTTGGCGTGTCAAGTTTTTGGCGCCGTTGCCGGGGACCCTCTAGATTATTGGGGAAACGTGAGAATTTGTTACTCTAGCTTTTATTTACTGCATTTTATCTCTTCCACCTGTGTGCCTTCACAGGTTGCTTCTGCTGATTGTGTGCAGGTAGTGCATGACCCGTAGCCAGTCGGGAGAACTATTACCATTAGACCAGGAGCTTGAACGAACTTGCAGGAACTTCAAGCGGGCTCTAAAGGCGCGACTGGCTGCGGAGGAGGCGCTAACACAGCTGCAGTTAGGAGAAGAAGAAGAAGAAGAAGAAGAAGGAGAGATGGGTGATCCGCAGAACCACGAGGTGATCAACCCAGATGAGCAGACCATGGGATCCTACTGGACCGCTAGGGCTGCGGACATGAGGTCACCCATTCAACACCCTCCTGTCCCAACCAACAACTTTGAGGTGAGCACCTCAGTGATCACCATGCTGCGCGGTTCAGTGGTGTTCCGTGGTAAGGAGGGAGAGTGCCCTCGATCACATCTCAGGCGATTCCACGAGCTCATCGATGGAATCAAGATCAATGGGGTACCCGCAGATGCCATCCAGCTGAGGTACTTCCCATTCACTTTGGAGGGGCAGGCCAAGGAGTGGCTAGACACTCGACCTCCGGGCTCCATCACCACGTTCGCCAACCTGGCAGCCAAGTTCCTCACCCGCTACCATCCTCCATCCAAGACAGCTGACCTGCAGAAGCAAATTACACATTTTGCTCAGGATGAGGATGAGACCATTAGGGATGCTTGGGAGAGATACACCAGCCTCTTTCTCAGGTGTCCCAATCATGGTTTCAATGATGCATTCAAGGTGGGCACCTTCTATCACGCTCTCTTCCCGGAGGACAAGCAGCTGATCGATTCGGTTTGTGGCGGGAACATGCTGACCAAAACCCCGCCACAGCTGAATCAACTCTTTGAAGAGATGGCGGAGAATGGTTATGATTGGGGCACTGCCAGGAGGTCGAGGAGAGCACCCAGCCGAGGTGTACATTCTGTGGGAGGCCATCCCTCTGATTTGGTGCAGGTAGTATCGAAGCTGGTCTCAGCTATCGATCGTTCCGGAATGATTCCAGGGACCGGGCAGCAGCAGGCGATGCTCTGCCAATGGTGCGAAAGCACCCATCACACGGTGGAAGACTGCCAGGCGATGAAGGAATCAACCACACCCCAGGAGCAGGTGAACTTCATCAACAATGTCAGGCGCAATGACCCCTACAGCAACACGTACAATGAGGGGTGGCGCCAGCATCCTAACTTCTCCTAGGCTGGGCCAAATCCCAGACCACCAGGCTTCCAGAGGCCACCATATCAGCCCAGACAGGGGCAATTCCAGCAGCAACAACAGTCTCTCTATCAGCCCATGCAGGGGCATGCTACTCAATCACAGCCGCGGCCTTTCCAGCAGCCAAGTGCAGCCCCTGCTGCCCCAGTGCAGAATGATCAGATGGCTGAACTGCGGGACTTGGTGGGTTCTCTCGCCAGTGCTAGTGCTCAGAAATTCAACACCTTTGAGCAGTTCATGGAGAAGGCCTCGGGTAAACTCCTGGCTCTTGAAGCTGGTCAGAGGAACACACAGGCTTTTTTGCAGGATATCCAGACCCAGCTGGGGAGCGTGGCCCAGGCAGTGGCTCGAAGGGCTCCTAGTACTCTACCCGGGCAGACCATCCCTCACCCGCCGACCCCGGATGAGCGCTGCAATGCCATCATGACCAGGAGTGGCAAGATGACTGTTGATCCCCCTGCTCGCGAACCAGAAAGAGAGAGCCCTGTTTTAGCGTCTCCACTAGTTGAACAAGAAGTAGAGACGGAGGTTGAGGTGCCTGCACCTAAACCGCAACCAGTAGTGAAGGAGTATGTCCCTAAACTCCCTTTCCCTACTCGGTTGCACAAAGACAGGATGGAGACAGAGTTCGAGAACTTCATGGCCATGCTTAAGAAGCTGAATGTCCAAGTGCCCTTCCTGGAGGCACTATCGCAAATGCCAAAGTATGCGAAGTTTCTGAAAGAGCTTCTCTCGAAGAAGCAGAAGCTGAGTGAGCTGGCCACTGTGGAGCTCAGCGAGGAGTGCTCGGCTATTCTGCAGAACAAGCTTCCGCAGAAGAAAAAGGACCCAGGTAGTTTTACTATCCCGTGCTCTATTGATAAATTGCATGTAGAGAAGTCCTTGGCGGATTTAGGTGCTAGTATCAATGTTATGCCATATCAACTGTTCAAGAAACTAGGCCTATGCGAACCCCGTGCTACTAGGATGACCCTTCAATTAGCTGACAGATCTGTAGTGCATCCTAAGGGCATAGTGGAAGACCTTCTGGTTAAGGTTGGCAAATTCAAATATCTTGTGGATTTTGTTGTCCTGGACATCAATGAGGACACAGACGTGCCCCTTATACTGGGAAGGCCTTTCCTGGCCACCGCCAAGGCTCTCATAGATGTGCATGATGGGACCTTAGTTTTGAGGGATGGCGAGGAGCGAATAACGTTTTCAGTTGCTAACACTATACCTGCTTCGTTACCTTTGCATGCTGTATATCACCAGGAGCACGAGTCTGTCGTGTATCCTTCTGTGCTGCCTATTTTGCAGGACCCGCCTCCCACACCTTCGCCGCCACTCCGGACCACTCCGTCATCAAAAGAACAGATCAAGGAGGAGTGGCGGCCGAAACTGCAGGCAGCTAAGCCTGCTCGAAAGAAAACCGGAGACCACCACGAGTTGGTCCCGCCCCCACCTTGGCCATCCGAGTATTCACTCGCTTGCATCTTGCCGAATGGCCAAGTCGAGCTGGCAAATGCAGGTGGCCACATTCGTCGCGTACATGGCCACCATTTGAAGCTGTACCTCAAGAGCGATGTGGATCCGCTCTTGAAGGCACCTGATCCTACACTTCCCTGAGCATCCATACTGGCGTCCAGCTAAAAGACGGTAAAGAAGCGCTTGTGGAGAGGCAACCCCACCACGGTTTGCATTTCTATCCTTTTTCCTTTTTATTTTTGTCGTTTTTTAGTCATTGAGTCTGTCTGGAGTCTTTCTGGAATGTTTCTCGTGCCCCGGATGGTCTATTTTGATCTATGGTGGTGTATTTTTTGAACCGGGGCACGTTTGGGTTTGGATGTTCGAATTTGCAGCTTAAAAACTGGAGAAAAAGGGCCCTCGGCAGTAAAATTACGGGCATGGGGGGGAGTAATTACGGTCGTAATTCATCCACCCCTTGCCCGTAATTAATTCAGAACAGGAAAACTGAAAAACGGGCTCGGCATAGAAATTACGGGCAAGGGGGTCAGAATTACGACCGTAATTCTTAACACCCCTGCCCGTAATTCGATCAGAGGGGGCAATTTGCTCTCGGCCTTAAAATTACGGGCAAGGCCGGGGGAATTACGGCCGTAATCCTGCTCGTAATTCCCCCCGCGCCTCGTTTAAAAAGTGTCGGCCGAGACACTTCCCTCTCTCTCTCCCCCATTTTCTGGTCAGTTTCTCTCCCCTCTCACCGGAAAACTCGAACCACCTTCTTCTCCGGTGGTTTTCCGGCCATATCTCGCTCACCGGAGGTCCAAATTCAATTCCGAGACCACCCCCGTGCTCCTCTCATCGGCACCCACAAGTCTATACCAGTGGGGTCGAGTTTCGTGGTGGTTTGAGTCGCCGGAAAACCGCGACCCTTCGGTATTCCTCCGGCCCGATCTCCCTCCTCGGACCTCTGATCGAGAAACCGCGACCACCACCTTGTTCCTGGTACTTGGGGCTTCATTCCCCAAAGTTTTGGGTCGGTTTTGCTCCGGTGAAGTCGCCGGCGACGAAACTCCGGCGAGCCTCCCGGCGAATTTCCCGGCGATTTTTGTGGTCTCTCGGTCTTCCCTCACCCTCCCCACGATATCCTCTTGTGCCTCCAGGTGCGCTTCTATACTTTTACTTGTCATTTGTGGAGGATTGATATTGTGGGTTTAGTGAGGAATTTCGGGTATTGGGTTGTGCTTGAATTAATTCGGTCGGCCTCCATTGTTGCTTGCTTTGTTTGCTTATCTTTCGGTTGGCCTACCGAGTAATATGAGTTGTGATTGTTCTACTTGGAGCCTAATTTGCTGTCCGGGTTTCTAATCCGAGGGCTCCAAGTGCGTTTGAGTTTCTGTGAATGGTGACTGATTCTGATTGGTTGTGAATGGTGAATGATCTGATTGGTTATGCATGTTTTTCCTTTCTCGGGGCCTAGTCCACTGTCCGAATTTATGATTCGAGGGCCCCGGGTGAGGGTGATTGTGACCTCATGATGACTCAATATTTGCACATGTTTTCCCCTTTGTTTCTTGATCGTTTAAGCTTGCATTATCGCTTTTTTGGCCTATTTTATGCTAGGTTGTGTTCCTTTGTCACATTTCAGGCCCTAGCACATAAAGTGAAGTATAGGCGCAAGTTTCAAGTCAATCAGAGATCAATTGACGATTCGGGAGAAGAAACTCGGGCATGACCTGAAGAAGAATGGATTTCTACCTCACTTTATGGACAAAGAATCATGCAAGCTTGTCATGAAAAGAAAGAGGACGAGACTACGAGCGTCTGGGATCAAACGGTGACTGAATCGGAGGTCAAACGAGCTCAAACGAGATCAACGAAGCTTAGGAGTGCATGCTGGAAATTGTGCACGGCCGTGTGAAATTCTGCACGGCCGTGTGGGTTTCCCAAGGGGTCTGCACGGCCAAAACCTCAATTTGCACGGCCGTGCAAGTAGGGGGTGCGAGTTTCAGCGGGTATAAAAGTTGTTTTGCGATTTTTGGAGAGGGAGAGCTGGGTTTTGGATCCCAAACACCCAAGGGACGAACCCTAGAGAGAGAGAGAGCGACTTGGAGACATTCTTGGAGCTATTTTGGAGGATTTCTTCGCCATTGGAGCTCGGGAATCAAGCTTGGAGATGGAGATTGAAGATCTAGATCAGATTTCTGCGGTCTCTCTCTTCTCTATGGAGTAACTTCCCTTCACTTAGGTTTTGAGGAACCCTAGTTCCATGAGTTAGGATCTTTCTTGTATGACGTTTTGGATGCTTTATTGTTTGATTATAATCGATTGAGGCATGATTTATTGAGTCAATTGAATCTTGATCAAATTCTCTTGATTTCTGCTTTAACCTATGATAGATAGAATCTGATTAGGTTAAGAGAGCTTCCTTGATTGATAGTGGTGAATTGGTTGTGCGAGAGTCAATCAATTTACTGCTTTGTACTGGAATTCATTCCAGTAGTGGAGATCTGTGTGAATCGCCTTAGCAGTCTATCCCGGTGAAGGCTAGTCGCCTGCCGGGTATTCTGTCTGAGAGGGCTTGGTCAGCTTAAGAGATTCCAAGCTAATTTAGGATCTTCCGCAGTTTAATCAACAGTAGACCAACCAAAATTAATTGCAACTTGGACCTAATTGAGGAGCTAGGGGGAATCATACCTAAGTGAGTTCCCAACTTGTAATTAATAGAGTAGTCAGTAGAGTAGTTTATCAATCAATCCTTAATCTAGTTTGCTAGATAATGAACTGAAGCTGAGTAATAGTAACTCTAGAGACCCGTGGATTCGATATTTATTACTTGTACCACTATACTGCAATCCCTTTCATTGGTTACACTTGGCCATTGTTAGGTGTTGTGTTTTGGCGTGTCACCTCACCATTGACGAATTTCCATGTATGTTGTTGGATTTCTGCTGTTTTGTGGCTGCAGGAAAATGAACACGTTCTTGAACCTGCTCGACGCCGACCAGAGAACAACTTTGCGGGACATCCGACGCCGCAAAGTCGTTCATCACCACTACCTCGACTGGAGGGTCTTCGAGGAGCTGGGTGCTCGCGAGGCAATGGAGGTTGCCATCCGCGCTTTCTCTTGGCGCCGCCTCCTCTGCCTTGCTGAGTTGATTTATCAGGAGCTCCTTTGGGAGTTCTACTCCACCTTCGAGCACTTCCAGACCCATGCGGGCGAGCACGGCAACGCCATCCAGTTCCGACTCGGAGGGGAGTTCTACTCCCTGAGCTATGACGACTTTGGTCGGGCACTGGGGCTCCTTCCACCATTCCCCTGTCACCTGGCCATCGAGGAGCCCGACAGTCCCATCTTTCGGGACCAGCAGTTCTTCGAGAGGATCTGCCTCCCGGAGTATACTGGAGCTGTTTTCACACCGGGCCACACCACGGCCACTCAGCTGCGACCAGAGTGGCGCATCATCAACCAGCTGTTGGGGAAATCCTACACCCCCAGCGAGGGCTCCACCAGTCATCTTCAGCTCCGCACCCTGCATTGCCTGCACTCCATGAGCCACGAGGTGGACAACCTCCATCTGTCCTCTCTCATCGCCAGGACCGTTGCCAAGCATAAACGGTGTAATCGACGCCTGGCGTGTGGGCCGGTGGTCACTGCCCTGGCGCGGTACTACAACGTCGACCTCTCCAGGTTCACTCTCATCCAGGAGGCGACGCCATTCTCCAGGGAGACCCTCCGGCGCCAGCTGATACTGGAGCGCGACGGGCCCGTGACCTGGATCCGGGGCCTTCCTCGCCCTGTTCCTCGTGCACCAGAGGGTGAGGAGCCACCAGAAGCCAGTGATGCTGCAGCCCGTCGGACCCACCGGGCGACTCTACTTTCGGTGCCGGCCCGTCTGCTGCGCAGCCCACCATCTATATTGCCGAGCAGATGGCAGCCCTTTCCCGCCAGAACAAGCAGATCCTTGCTGGCCAGGAGCACATCAACGCCCGCCTCGACCGTGAGCGCGATGGTCGCCGCCGCATCATTTCAGCTCAGCATTACATGATGAGCTACTGGAACATGGATCCTGCTGCTGTGAGCTACCCTTGGGAGGCGTCCCCGGGGCATGAAGACTACTACCCGCCTCCCACTGGCGATGGAGGCGACGAGCTGTGATCTAATTTTGCCCGCCCATCGAGTTGGGGCTTGGCTTTTGTCTATCTTTCCAGATTTAGACTCCGGATTGTGTTTGTTTTTATTTCTTGTTCCCGTTGTGTGGATTGTTGACTTGGAACTATGGTTTATTTCACCCAATGTGTGTGTTCTGTTGGTTCTAGCTCTGTGCCCCTCGGACTGGTCCTTGTCCAGTCCTCTGCTTTTGACTGGTCCGCCATCCAGTCAACGTTCCTGACCACTGTTTCACGGTAACATCGTTCCCCTTCCCTTCGCTCCATTGAGGACACTGTCGCATTTAAGTGTGTGGGGGGGGGGGGGGGGGGTTCTTTGTATTTGTTGGAAAGTATATATGGGTGCTTGGAGCCTAGTCCGCTGTCCGAATCTTACGATTTGAGGGCTCCAAGTACTGCTGTTTGATCATATTGGCACTATGTTTTGACGGATAAATTGATTGGTTTTTGGATTAATGCATGACAACTTGCCTGCGACTAGGACAACCTATAATGAGGACTGAGATGTGCAGTAGAACGATGTAGGGGTTCAGTTTTTCAACTGTTTGCTTACCAACCGTGACTTGGATCGATTACTTGTTCTTGACAGTCGTTTATGCATCTAGTTCAGGGTATCAGAATGTGAGATAGAGCATATAGGTAGCCATGTGAGATTTGAGCCTGCTCGTTTCTTTCTTGTGCGATAGATCCCTCTTCCATGATGTGTAGCATTCACGTTGTCATTAGCTAATATGATGGGGGCATAGGATTAGCCCACGCCCAAAACTGACTGTCCTGATGTGTCATATCCCCTAGTCAGCCCCTTTGAGCCGTGTGTTATCCTTTCTTTTGGTCTATAATGAAAAAAAATCACCCTTGTTGCATCTTTTAGAAGGTTCCACAGAGTGGTTTTTACATATTCTCTGCTGTTTCTGCTAAAGTCTATGTGAGTGTTGGAGGTAGTGCTTAAAAGTTGGGCAGGTGTTTGAAATTTGTACGGCAGTGGTGGCTCTCTTAAGAAATGAAAAGAAAAATGAAAGAAAAACAAAGAAAATTGGAAGCAAAAGAGAGCCACTACCAAAAATCTGAATAATGCCCATTAAGTAGTGTTTCTTAGCAGTCTGGCTTGGAAATGCTGATGTTTATGCCTCCTTCGCTCTTGTGCTCTTGAGATGTTGAGTATTGCAGAATAGCAGAAAGGGAATACCGGTTTGTTTGGCTGTGATTGTGTGGGTTTGGAAATGTGGAACCTTTTGCTATGAATACTTCCACCACCTAAAAGGCTTTTTCCCCATGTCCAAGACCCTAGCCAGTCATTTGAACCTGTGTCTAAGACCTCCTGATTAGTTAGTGATGACATTATGTATGTGAACTCTAGCATTTAGAGGCTGCCATCATGGTGAAGAGATGTTAGGGATTGAGAGAAATAGCAGGCGCATTTTTCGCATTAAATTGTCCTGACCCCACTGGTCGAGAGTGAGTGATTCATTTTCATATTCTCTATACTCTTGTACCCCGGTGAGGACCTAGATTGCTCGGTCTCTGTTCTGATGTCTTGAGTTGGATGCATGAGTTGACTGTTTTGAGTGAGTGGTCGAGTCAAGTCTGGGTTGGTTGGTGAACAGAAGGGAAACTCTTCCGTTGCTCGATCTTGCTGCACTCGAATGTCCTTTGTGGTGGTTGTCCAGGTTACTATTAAAGTTGTTCATGTGTTGATGTTTGAAAACCAGTTTGATTCACGTGTTCGGTGCCTTTATGACTTGTCCCCAATGTTGGTTGACTGAAATATGTGAGCTTACCTTGTGTAGTACTTGGTTTGCTTGGGGACAAGCAAACAGTTAAGTGTGGGGGAATTTGATAGCATCGTATTTGCAAGTGTTTTCACTCTGGTTTCCTGTCCATTTTGGCTCGAATTGATTGTTCCTAGGCCTATTTTACGCTAGGTTGTGTTGTTTTGTCGTATTTCAGGTCCTAGCAAGTAAAGAGGTGCATAGGCGCAAGTTTCGGGTCATTTGGAGGTCAAATGGCGAAGCACAGAAAGAATTACGGGCAGCCCCTGCTAAATTACGACCGTAATTAGCCAAGGCATGCCCGTAATTAAATGGCCGAGCCTTCTCCCCAGAATTCCCTCTCGGTGATGAAATTACGGGCAAGACCCCAAGAATTACGACCGTAATTCTCAAATTACTGGCGGTAATTTGTAAATTACGGGCGTATCTCCTCCTCCTGCAGCTTAAGTGAAACGTGCGTTTTGGTGCGAATTACGGGCAAGACGTGATTACGGCCGTAATTCTGCCCGTAATTCGCCCAGAGTCGGGTTTTTGGAGTCAGATTCGAGCCAAGGAAGAGGAATTCGATTTTCTGGGCAAAAACAGAGTTTTTTTAGAGAGAGAAAGAGCGAAGAACAAACCCTAGGAGCTATTTTGGAGTGGATTTCTCATCATTGAAGCCCAGATTGCGTCCCTAGGAGTGAAGATTGACATCCCAGAGCAGATTTTCCTCATCTTTATGAGTATGACTACTCTGATTTCTGTTTTCCTTTTTCTCTCTATGGAGTAGAACCTCTCTCTCACTTGGGTATGAAGAACCCTAGTTCCTTGTGTTAGGGATTTGATTGTAATGACTTGGGATGATATTACTGTTTGATTTTAATCGAATGATGCATGTTTATTGAATTGATTGGAGTCTGATCAGCTTTTCTCAACTTCTGCTGCAACCTGAGATAGATAGAATCTGATTAGGTTGTTAGAACCTCTTCATTCGATAGTAGGAGGTTGGCTATACGAGAGTTAGCCAGTTTACTGCTTTGTACTGGAATTCAATTCCAGTAGTGGAGTTCTGTGTTCATAGCCTCAGCTTTCTATCCCGGTGAAGACTAGTCGTCTGCCGGGTAGTTAGACTGAGAGGGCTTGGTCAGCTTAAGAGATTCCAAGCTACTGTCGGATCTTCCGCAGTCTAATCAACAGTAAATCAATCCAGGGAATTGCAATTGAACCTAACTAAGGGGCTAGGGGGACTCATTCCCGAGTGACTCTTACCTGCTTTAGAAAACCGAACAATTTACTACTTTCTTGTTGCTTTTGCTTTTCACAACAATCACTCGAACTAGTTTGCTAGAAAATAGAGAATCACGGAGTAAGTAGTAGATCTAGACCCCAGGTTGATAATTGAACTTGCCTGTTACTGCATTCCCGGACTGCGATTACACTTGGTCGCAGTTTGGTGTTGTGTTTTGGCGTGTCATTCAGCCTGAGACTATTCTTCAACGATGATTAATTAATTAACCACCGATTTGGGCGGATTTATTCCGGGTCAATTTTTGGCAGATTGCAAAGAGGTACCATCACATATTTTGGGCGATTTTTCCGAAATGTCATTTTCTTTCGATTCTGGAGGCTACAGATCACGGAATCAGGCCGAGGCTATTCTCCACGGATAATGAAGTCTATTGATCCTATTCTCAACGAATGGTAAGTCCATTAAGCACCGATTTGGGCCAATTTATTCTCGGATGCCATTTTCGTAATTTTGTGGGAGTCGAGAGGGCATTTTCTTTGGATTTTGAAGGCTTCAGATCACGGATTCGGCTTGAGACTATTCTTCAACGATGATTAAGTCCATTAAGCACCGATTTGGGCGGATTTATTCCGGGTCAATTTTTGGCAGATTACAAAGGGGTACCATGATAGACCATCATTTACACATGTTTTTACCCTCATACTTACACCATTTGAGGTGTTGATTCTCGTGTTTTAGGCCGATTTCACGCTAGGTTGTGCTTGTTTGTGTTATTTCAGGTCCTAGTACGTGAATGAAGGCTTAGGAGCGAGTCTGGGGTCGATTGGACGAAGAACGGACGAAAGGCGAGCTTTTTGGGGAGTGCACGGGCAGACCAGGGAGGCTGCACGGCCGTGCAATATGCAACTCTGGCCGTGCGCCTCACGCCGAGGCCATGCACGGGCAGGCCCTGAAGCTTGCACGGTCGTGCGCCTGGCCGTGCAAGATGGACGAAGACACCACTAAGTGAAACGGCGCGTTTCAGGGTGCACGGCCAGAATGGTGATGTGCACGGCCGTGCACCTGGCCGTGCAACTCGGGAAAGCTGGTTTTAGAGCCTAATCCGACCCAGAAGTGGGAGAATCGTGTTTTGAGAGCAAAAACAGAGCCCTAGAGAGAGAAAGTGCAAAGAACACATCCTAGAAGCTGTCCTAGAGCTGGATTTCATCGAATCGAGCCTGGAGATCGTCATAGGAGTGGAAATCATCGTCCCGGAGCAGATTATCCTCATCGTTATGAGTATGACTAATCCGATTCTTGTTTTCTCTTCTCTCTCTATGGAGTAGAACCCTTCTCTCACTTGGGTATGAAGAACCCTAGTTCCTTGTGTTAGGGATTTGATTGTAATGACTTGGGATGATATTATTGTTTGATTTTAATCGAATGACGCATGTTTAATGAATTGATTTGAGTCTGATCAGCTTTTCTCAATTTCTGCTGCAACCTGAGATAGATAGAATCTGATTAGGTTGTTAGAGCCTCTTCATTCGATAGTAGGAGATTGGCTATACGAGAGTTAGCCAGTTTACTGCTTTGTACTGGTGTTCTTGGCGCCAGTAGTGGAGTTCTGTGTTCATAGCGTCAGCTTTCTATCCCGGTGAAGACTAGTCGTCTGCCGGGTAGTTAGACTGAGAGGGCTTGGTCGGCTTAAGAGATTCCAAGCTACTGTCGGATCTTCCGCAGTCTAATCAACAGTAAATCAACCCAGGGAATTGCAATTGAACCTAACTAAGGGGCTAGGGGGACTCAATCCCGAGTGACTCTTGCCTGCTTTAGAAACCCGAACAATTTACTGCTTTCTTGTTGCTTTTACTTTTCACAACAATCACTCGAATTAGTTTGCTAGATAATAGAGAATCACGGAGTAAGCAGTAGATCTAGACCCCGGGTTGATAATTAAACTTGCCTATACTGCAGTCCCTTTCATTGGTTACACTTGGCCATTGTTAGGTGTTGTGTTTTAGCGTGTCATACCATCACAGATTTTGGGCAATTTTTCCGAAATGTCATTTTCTTACGATTCTAGAGGCTACAGATCACGAAATCAGGCCGAGGCTATTCTCTGCGGATAATGAAGTCTATTGATCCTATTCTCCACGAATGATAAGTCCATTAAGCACCGATTTGGGCCAATTTATTCTCGGATGGCATTTTCGTAATTTTGTGGGAGTCGACAGGGCATTTTCTTTTGATTTTAAAGGCTACATATCACGGATTCGCCCTGAGACTATTCTTCAACGATGATTAAGTCCATTAACCACCGATTTGGGCGGATTTATTCCGGGTCAATTTTTTGCAGATTGCAAAGGGGTAACCATCACAGATTTTGGGCGATTTTTCCGAAATGTCATTTTATTTCGATTCTGGACGCTACAGATCACGGAATCAGGCCGAGGCTATTCTCTGCGGATAATGAAGTCTATTGATCCTATTCTCCACGAATGATAAGTCCATTAAGCACCGATTTGGGCCAATTTATTCTCGGGTGTCATTTTCGTAATTTTCTGGGAGTCGACAGGGCATTTTCTTTTGATTTTGAAGGCTTCAGATCACGGATTCGGCCTGAGACTATTCTTCAACGATGATTAAGTCCATTAAGCACCCATTTGGACGGATTTATTCCGGGTCAATTTTTGGCAGATTGCAAAGGGGTACCATCACAGATTTTGGGCAATTTTTCCGAAATGTCATTTTCTTTCGATTCTGGAGGCTACAGATCACGGAATCAGGCCGAGGCTATTCTCCATGGATAATGAAGTCTATTGATCCTATTCTCCACGAATGATAAGTCCATTAAGCACCGATTTGGGCCAATTTATTCTCGGATGGCATTTTCGTAATTTTGTGGGAGTCGACAGGGCATTTTCTTTGGATTTTGAAGGCTACATATCACGGATTCGGCCTGAGACTATTCTTCAACGACGATTAAGTCCATTAAGCACCGATTTGGGCCGATTTATTCCGGGTCAATTTTTGGCAGATTGCAAAGGGGTACCCATCACAGATTTTGGGCGATTTTTCCGAAATGTCATTTTCTTTTGATTCTGGAGGCTACAGATCACGGAATCAGGCCAAGGCTATTCTATGCGGATAATGAAGTCTATTGATCCTATTCTCCACGAATGATAAGTCCATTAAGCACCGATTTGGGCGAATTTATTCTCGGATGGCATTTTCGTAATTTTGTGGGAGTCGACAGGGCATTTTCTTTTGATTTTAAAGGCTACATATCACGAATTCGGCCTGAGACTATTCTTCAACGATGATTAAGTCCATTAAGCACCGATTTAGGCGAATTTATTCCGGGTCAATTTTTGGCAAATTGCAAAGGGGTACCCATCACAGATTTTGGGCAATTTTTCCGAAATGTCATTTTCTTTCGATTCTGGAGGCTACAGATCACGGAATCAGGCCGAGGCTATTCTCCACGGATAATGAAGTCTATTGATCCTATTCTCCACGAATGATAAGTCCATTAAGCACCGATTTGGGCCAATTTAATCTCGGATGGCATTTTCGTATTTTTGTGGGAGTCGACAAGGCATTTTCTTTTGATTTTAAAGGCTACAGATCACGGATTAAGCCTGATACTATTCTTCAACGATGATTAAGTCCATTAAGCACCGATTTGGGCGGATTTATTCCGGGTCATTTTTTGGCAGATTGCAAAGGGGTACCATCATAGATTTTGGGCGATTTTTCCGAAATGTCATTTTCTTTCGATTCTGGAGGCTACAGATCACGCAATCAGGCCGAGGCTATTCTCCATGGATAATGAAGACTATTGATCCTATTCTCCACGAATGATAAGTCCATTAAGCACCGATTTGGGCCAATTTATTCTCGGATGGCATTTTCGTAATTTTGTGGGAGTCGACAGGGCATTTTCTTTGGATTTTGAAGGCTACAGATCACGGAGTAGGCCTGAGACTATTCTTCAACGATGATTAAGTCCATTAAACACCGATTTGGGCGGATTTATTCCGGGTCAATTTTTTGCAGATTGCAAAGGGGTACCATCACAGATTTTGGGCGATTTTTCCGAAATGTCATTTTCTTTCGATTCTGGAGGCTACAGATCACGGAATCAGGCCGAGGCTATTCTCCGCGGAAAATGAAGTCTATTGATCCTATTCTCCACGAATGATAAGTCCATTAAGCACCGATTTGGGCCAATTTATTCTCGGATGGCATTTTCGTAATTTTGTGGGAGTCGACAGGGCATTTTCTTTTGATTTTAAAAGCTATATATCACGGATTCTCCCTGAGACTATTCTTCAACGATGATTAAGTCCATTAAGCACCGATTTGGGCGGATTTATTCCGGGTCAATTTATGGCAGATTGCAAAGGGGTACCCATCACAGATTTTGGGCAATTTTTCCGAAATGTCATTTTCTTTCGATTCTGGAGGCTACACATCACGGAATCAGGCCGAGGCTATTCTCTGCGGATAATGAAGTCTATTGATCCTATTCTCCACGAATGATAAGTCCATTAAGCACCGATTTGGGCCAATTTATTCTTGGATGGCATTTTCGTAATTTTGTGGGAGTCGACATGGCATTTTCTTTTGATTTTAAAGGCTACAGATCACGGATTCGGCCTGAGACTTTTCTTCAACGATGATTAAGTCCATTAAGCACCGATTTGGGCGGATTTATTCCGGGTCAATTTTTGGCAAATTGCAAAGGGGTACCATCACAGATTTTGGGCGATTTTTCTGAAATGTCATTTTCTTTCGATTCTGGAGGCTACAGATCACGGAATCAGGCCGAGGCTATTCTCCATGGATAATGAAGTCTATTGATCCTATTCTCCACGAATGATAAGTCCATTAAGCACCGATTTGGGCCAATTTATTCTCGGATGGCATTTTCGTAATTTTGTGGGAGTCGACAGGGCATTTTCTTTGGATTTTGAAGGCTACATATCACGGATTCGGCCTGAGACTATTCTTCAACGACGATTAAGTCCATTAAGCACCGATTTGGGCCGATTTATTCCGGGTCAATTTTTGGCAGATTGCAAAGGGGTACCCATCACAGATTTTGGGCGATTTTTCCGAAATGTCATTTTCTTTCGATTCTGGAGGCTACAGATCACGGAATCAGGCCGAGGCTATTCTCTGCGGATAATGAAGTCTATTGATCCTATTCTCCACGAATGATAAGTCCATTAAGCACCGATTTGGGCCAATTTATTCTCGGATGGCATTTTCGTAATTTTGTGGGAGTCGACAGGGCATTTTCTATGGATTTTGAAGGCTACATATCACGGATTCGGCCTGAGACTATTCTTCAACGACGATTAAGTCCATTAAGCACCGATTTGGGCCGATTTATTTCGGGTCAATTTTTGGCATATTGCAAAGGGGTACCCATCACAGATTTTGGGCAAGTTTTCCGAAATGTCATTTTCTTTTGATTCTGGAGGCTACAGATCACGGAATCAGGCCGAGGCTATTCTCTGCGGATAATGAAGTCTATTGATCCTATTCTCCACGAATGATAAGTCCATTAAGCACCGATTTGGGGCAATTTATTCTCGGATGGCATTTTCGTAATTTTGTGGGAGTCGACAGGGCATTTTCTTTTGATTTTAAAGGCTACATATCACGGATTCGGCCTGAGACTATTCTTCAACGATGATTAAGTCCATTAAGCACCGATTTGGGCCAATTTATTCTTGGATGGCATTTTCGTAATTTTGTGGGAGTCGACAGGGCATTTTCTTTTGATTTTAAAGGCTACAGATCACGGATTCGGCCTGAGACTTTTCTTCAACGATGATTAAGTCCATTAAGCACCGATTTGGGCGGATTTATTCCGGGTCAATTTTTGGCAAATTGCAAAGGGGTACCATCACAGATTTTGGGCGATTTTTCCGAAATGTCATTTTCTTTCGATTCTGGAGGCTACAGATCACGGAATCAGGCCGAGGCTATTCTCCATGGATAATGAAGTCTATTGATCCTATTCTCCACGAATGATAAGTCCATTAAGCACCGATTTGGGCCAATTTATTCTCGGATGGCATTTTCGTAATTTTGTGGGAGTCGACAGGGCATTTTCTTTGGATTTTGAAGGCTACATATCACGGATTCGGCCTGAGACTATTCTTCAACGACGATTAAGTCCATTAAGCACCGATTTGGGCCGATTTATTCCGGGTCAATTTTTGGCAGATTGCAAAGGGGTACCCATCACAGATTTTGGGCGATTTTTCCGAAATGTCATTTTCTTTCGATTCTGGAGGCTACAGATCACGGAATCAGGCCGAGGCTATTCTCTGCGGATAATGAAGTCTATTGATCCTATTCTCCACGAATGATAAGTCCATTAAGCACCGATTTGGGCCAATTTATTCTCGGATGGCATTTTCGTAATTTTGTGGGAGTCGACAGGGCATTTTCTTTGGATTTTGAAGGCTACATATCACGGATTCGGCCTGAGACTATTCTTCAACGACGATTAAGTCCATTAAGCACCGATTTGGGCCGATTTATTTCGGGTCAATTTTTGGCATATTGCAAAGGGGTACCCATCACAGATTTTGGGCAAGTTTTCCGAAATGTCATTTTCTTTTGATTCTGGAGGCTACAGATCACGGAATCAGGCCGAGGCTATTCTCTGCGGATAATGAAGTCTATTGATCCTATTCTCCACGAATGATAAGTCCATTAAGCACCGATTTGGGGCAATTTATTCTCGGATGGCATTTTCGTAATTTTGTGGGAGTCGACAGGGCATTTTCTTTTGATTTTAAAGGCTACATATCACGGATTCGGCCTGAGACTATTCTTCAACGATGATTAAGTCCATTAAGCACCGATTTAGGCGAATTTATTCTGGGTCAATTTTTGGCAAATTGCAAAGGGGTACCCATCACAGATTTTGGGCAATTTTTCCGAAATGTCATTTTCTTTCGATTCTGGAGGCTACAGATCACGCAATCAGGCCGAGGCTATTCTCCATGGATAATGAAGACTATTGATCCTATTCTCCACGAATGATAAGTCCATTAAGCACCGATTTGGGCCAATTTATTCTCGGATGGCATTTTCGTAATTTTGTGGGAGTCGACAGGGCATTTTCTTTGGATTTTGAAGGCTACATATCACGGATTCGGCCTGAGACTATTCTTCAACGACGATTAAGTCCATTAAGCACCGATTTGGGCCGATTTATTCCGGGTCAATTTTTGGCAGATTGCAAAGGGGTACCCATCACAGATTTTGGGCGATTTTTCCGAAATGTCATTTTCTTTCGATTCTGGAGGCTACAGATCACG
>CAMGYJ010000006.1:3416537-3685013 GCA_946122785.1 Linum tenue | reverse complement strand
TGAAGCTGAATCATAGACCAGGAAACCGGATCATACCGGTCGGTTCAACCGGTTCAACAGGTCAAACCGAAAAACCGGCCGGTACGGTAAAATCAGCACAATAAGCCCACCGTACCGCTTTTGGTCCAATTTCCGGTTGAACCGGTTGAACCGGCCGGTACGATCCGGTTTCCTGGTCTATGCTAAACCGAGCCGGAGCCGCCTCTACTCTCAACCTTCTTCCTCGTCTCTCTTTCAATCGTTCTCTTTTTTCTCTCTGAAACAACCAAGAAAGAAACACACGTACACAATCCTGCTACGAGGTCGTTTGGATAAGGATTTTGTTTGAGTGATTTGGGCATAGTCCCTCAGAATGAGGAAATTTAATTAAAATCATTCGTTTGGTGAACTGTTTTTTATAAGAAATTTTAACCATTCCGAATTTCAGAAACTCATATGTGGAATTGTGAAATAGCCGATGACCATAAACTATTTTGAAATCAATATATTGCCAATTGGGTTAAAGACACATTTGGTCACTGAGATTACAAAATCGGGACATGTTTAGTCACTAGAAAAATTTAATATCAAATTTGGTCACTACAATTACTAAAACTGGACGCATTTAGTCACTCGCCGTTAGTCTCCGTCCAACTCCGTTAATGAAGTCCGTTAAGTGTTGATGTGGCAAACAGAATTGCCTAATCAGCCGGATATTAACCCAACAAAAATAAAACCCGACCCGCCACGTCATTATAACCCGCCACCTCATTAAAACCAACCCAACCCATCACCCAACCCTACCCAACCCTTCTTCCTCCTTCCTCCCCAACCCAATTTAGAGTTTTCCCCATTAATCTGCCGGCCGCCCTTCCTTCATCTTCTTGAGGAATGTGGCGGTGCCGGCTCGGAGCTCGGTGGTGAAGATTCAGGAAGCTACTCTTGCTCTCCTTCTTCTTCTTCTTGTTCACCTCCCCCCTCTTCCTCTCTGCCTCTTGATTTCCTCCGACGCCGATTCAAGCTTCGAGGTGCGTGAAATCTTGGTCTTTTTCGATTCATCTGGTTATGTTCCACGGATTCGGACTCGGTATGCTTTCATGTTCGATTTCCTTGTTTCC
This sequence comes from Linum tenue, assembly GCA_946122785.1. NCBI lineage: Eukaryota > Viridiplantae > Streptophyta > Magnoliopsida > Malpighiales > Linaceae > Linum > Linum tenue. Next base: position 3,683,916 of record CAMGYJ010000006.1, on the reverse strand, counting down.
CCGTTATGCTATTTCAATTACTTTGCGGAACGATTGAAGTTTTTCTGAGTCTTGATGAAATCCCCCTCGATTGGGTTTCATCGCTGATACGGTGGAGAGGGGTTTTGATTGAGGGAGGAGGCGATTTTTCATTTTCTGCAACTTACTGTGTTTTAGGGTTTAATCGAGCTTGGAGAACTAAGCGTTGTGGGTGTGTGCTTGTTTTCCGTTGTGTGTTTGAGCAGAGGATCGTCCGCGATGGATGAAGATAAAGGGATGTTCAATGTCCAACAGACGATTGGTACGGTGCTCTGCTGCAGATGCGGCATCAGAATGCAGCCGAACGCGGCCAACATGTGCGTGAGGTGCCTTCGATCGGATGCCGGCCGCCTGCGCGGCGAGGGTTTTCCAATTGACGAGGGAATTGGGTCGCAAATCGGACGGGGAGACGATCGAGTGGCTGCTGCAGCAGGCGGAGCCGGCGATTATCGCGGCGACGGGGACGGGCACCATCCTGGCCAATTTCTCCACCCTGAATGTCTCGCTGCGGAGCAGCGGATCAACTCTCTCCGCTCCGCCGTCGAAATCGGCGCCGCTGCATTCGTTTCACGGGGCGCTTGCTCTGGCGGCGGCGCAGCAGCAGCAGCATTACGAGGAACGGTTTTCCGCCGCGCATCTGGGATTCCACCACCACCAGCAGCATATGTTGTCGTCGGCGGATCAAATCGCGGAGGCTCTGCCGAGCGCCAGCGGCGGAGATAGCGGCGGCGGTGGAGCGGCGAATTCAAGGGAGAATTACCGGAAAAGATTCAGGGAGGATTTGTTCAAGGATGAAAATCAACAGGGCGGAGAGAGTGGCGACGGCGGCAGGGGATCTCCGAATAGAATCCCTAAATTGGGTTGGGGAGGAAGGAGGAAGAAGGGTTGGGTAGGGTTGGGTGATGGGTTGGGTTGGGTTGGGTTGGTTTTAATGAGGTGGCGGGTAATAATGACGTGGCGGGTCGGGTTTTATTTTTGTTGGGTTAATATCCGGCTGATTAGGCAATTCTGTTTGCCACATCAGCACTTAACGGACTTCATTAACGGAGTTGGACGGAGACTAACGGCGAGTGACTAAATGCGTCCAGTTTTAGTAATTGTAGTGACCAAATTTGATATTAAATTTTTCTAGTGACTAAACATGTCCCGATTTTGTAATCTCAGTGACCAAATGTGTCTTTAACCCATTGCCAATTTGTTCCATATATGTACATGCATATTTTCTGAAAATCCAACTTAACCCTTCTTTCTATTAACCCTTCAATTACTGTCTGTCTCTGTATCCATTCGCAGAACCCTTCGTTCTGTTTTACTGCAACCCAAACGAAGGAGCGGAAAGACAAAACAGCTGCTGTCGAGGAGTGCTAACCGGCGGCGACTCAGCTTCGGAGGGTAGGAAATTTGCAGGCTGCAGCAAAAACTCTGCTCCGGAGAGCATTAGCGAGCAGCAAAAACTCTCCGGCAGGTGAGTTTGCGAAATCCATTTTCTCCGTTCTTCCTCCTTGGCTTGTTTTGGTGTGATGCCTTCGTCTCACTCGCAATCTTTTGAGTTCTGGGTTTTATGGCTTGCTTTGTTGGTGTTTGGCGAAGGAGAGCAGAAATAGATTTGTGTTTTGAGGGTTTTAAAGCTTTCATGACTTACTTTGTCCAGTCAAACATATTAGGAAAGTTGATTACTTGGCAGAATTGCCGCAACCTTCATGGCCTTGTAAGCTTGGTTGTGAGTGGTTCAACCGTAGTGAATACAGTTCTACCAACCTAAGTTTTCATACCGCAACAATACTACAATGCACATATATATGTTCTTCAAACTACAATTTTCGTGTCCTTGATGAAGTTCTACCATTTTGAAGACATATTAGACAAGATAATGTTTGTGAGAGGGCTGCTAGGTTGAGAACAGTTATTAGATTAAGCAATCTCAGCTTGTAGGCAAGGTTTGTTTGAAGGGATTATGATTCCAATGTGATTGAACATGATTGGTGGCTGACTGGCTGTTTGACTGTATAATGTTGCTGCCAATATGATCTTAATCTGTCAATTTGTTTAAGGTTGCAGTGTATAAAACTGCCAAAAAGAACCATGTTCATCTGCACTTTGTTCAAGGTTGCTGCCAATCTGATTTTAATCTGTCAATCTGTTAAGGTTGCAGTGTATAAAACTACCAAAAGAATAACCATGTTCATTTTCAATTTCTTGATCCTTGTCGATTCCAGTTCTTTTTGGTATCACGGTTGGGGTATCATCTGCACTTTGTTTAACTGTCTTCCTTAACTATAAAGAAGCAATAACCTGCATATTAATATTTACTGCAAATGGTCTGCATTACATTCATTCAACCAGGATGCTTGAGTTGTTGCCTACGGGTTAGACAAAATAGGAGACTAAATAAGGGTAATTATGTGATTTTACATTCTCATTTCAGAATGCCATATTTGTAGCCAAACGAATAATTCGACGCAAATCCCACACAAATCTCTCAAATTAAAAACCTGGGTTTTAAAACGAGATCCCTCTCAAATCGAACCACCATATCCCTCTCTTCTTTTCTGCTAACGACGAGAAGGGAAGAAAAGCGGGACAATGACGGCAGCGGCAGTGGCGAGAAACGACGGCGAGTAACGCCGACGATGATAAGCGACGACAAAGGTAGGAGTTTTAGTTTTGCATGTGGGATTTTCTGGTATTAGGGGTGGCTATCGATTTTAATCGATTGTGTTTAGGTGGTTTTGACCACGAGGAAAGATGACAACAGAGTTGGCCTGCGAAAATCTCGCCGGCGACGGACGATGGGAGATGCGAGGGTTCTGGTGAATTTCTTTGGTTTTCGATTTGTGGTTGAGGGGAAGGAAACAGTGGTTTTCTGATGAATGAATGAAGCCTGAAGGTACTATTCAGAATGAAGCCATGTCGGAATTGTTGAATCAATTCGAATACATTCTCGATTCCGATCCCCTCATGTAAGCACCGTCATCAAATTCGATTCAGGAAGTTTCCCCTTCGTTCAATTTATTCGCTCAACCCTATGTTCAATTTTTTTTCCCCGGCTGCTTTGGTGCTCCTTCGTGCTCAGCAACGAAGTAGGGTTCATTCACCCTTCGCAATTTGCGACATTGGAGAAAGATCCTGAAGCTGGTAGCTCACGATCGGAAGCCTCGGATGCGCTGGATGGTGGAGATGGGAGCTTCTGGATTCGAGATCACAAACTGGGCATTTCTTCGGAGGTTGTTCTCCGGTTGTACAAGGCTGCCAGAGAACAATTCATGAATGCAATTGCAGAATACAAGAAACTCGGCGACCTATCTCTTCCTTCTGCTGAAGCTCTAGGAATTGTGGTTATGAAATGCAGCAAAGCACTTGTGTTGTTAAGCCCTGATTTCGGGGCTGCTTGGAATTCCAGGTAACCAATTTGAAATTTTCTATATTTATACGGGTCTGGTTGATTTGAATCATCATGATCCGGAAATGGTAGATTCGCACCTGTGTTTTAAACCCTCTAGTTGCAGCTTGTTTATGCCCAATGTGCCCCTCTGTTCTTGTTTTTATTTTATTTTTATGAATGACTTTTCTTGATGCAAATGACAGAAAGTTAATCGTATCGAAGAAGACACAAGCGTCAATGTTCACTGACGAGCTCCGCTTGTCTGCCCTTGTCCTTTCGTATTCACCCAAGAGCGAGCAAGCATGGAGCCATAGGTAACATCTATGAAGTACTAGTTGATTCTCTTCCTGTGTTGTTGTTTATCTGCTGAACTGCATGAGTTGTTAACTTCTTCTATGCATTTTTCCTTCGCTTTTTGGCAGGAGGTGGGTGATCAAGAATATGGCCAGAAATCGTACAACTTTGCAAGAGATTCTGAGGGAAGAATCTGACCTGGTGGAGAAGATAGCAGAGGTTTATATTAATTTCAAGAACTGCATAGTAGTGATTCATGAAGGTTTAACAACTTCTAATACTAAAGAAGCATACTATTTCCGTGACAATTGCATTACGAAATTTTAAAAATTGGAAAAGAAAAGGGGAAAAAGAAAGCATCATCTTTGAAGTTTATTAATTTCATGTTTGATTGTGGGATCTTTCCAGACATGACTAGGTGTATGCATGTATTGTTAGACTTTCATTTCTCACTCCATCCTAGTGGCTTTGAACACAACTCTGGTTTACTAATTCTTGGGCGTGTGTGCTATTGACCGCTACTCTAAACTTTTTCTGCCTTGCTATCTATGCAGAGATCAAAGATGAACTATCGTGCATGGAATCATCGCTGCTGGTTGGTTTCTTACATGGATAGAGAACAGGTTCGTTTCTTAGATTGGGCAAGTTTTGTTATCTATAACGTCATGACAACTTGGCCCTCATGTATGACTAGTATGTAAGAATTTCAGCCCACTGTCTTGAATTGGGCAGCTTTTTTTTTTAACTTTCTCCTGGTGTTTATACATTCTCGTTCTAAAACTTTTTTGGGTATTTTGGTTCATACCTGCTGATGCATTTCACAGTCATCTATGAGCTGCTTTATCTAGGTGTCCTGTCTGTCAGCTTAAGCAAAAATTGCTTTTCCAGGTGATACAGGAACTGAAGCAATCCAAAACGTGGGCTGGGTTACATGTTGCTGATCATTCTTGCTTTCATTATCGCATGGTGAGTACAATCCTTGAACATTTAAAAGAGAGTTCATGAGAGAAAGCTATGTATAATTTTACGAGTATTCATTCCATGACATTTCTAGCATCTTGTCACAGTTTGAGTTATCACCTAATTGCAGCGGCTAATCATCAGAATTTTAGAGGATTGCTGCCGTAAGCAAGAAGAGGGGTCTTGTGATTCTTGTGTTGAAGTTTATCTGATCTGGCAGGTATAATGTCTGAACTTTCATATTCACTGCCATCATTTATTAACTCTTTTGTAATTAATCGAGATTGCACAATTTGTGAGTTAATAACTCTGATGCTGCTGTTTCTATCAGGAGGAGCTTGACTGGAATGAAGAATTAATAAAGCGTTATTTAGGAAGGGAGGTATTTTTCTCAAGCCCATTTAAAATATGTGAATATAGGGGATCTTGACAAACATGAAAATCGATTACTGCGTTCTGCAAATTGAAGTAGTTGTGGAATTGTTTCTGATCACTTTGTTTCCATTGTAACCTGAGTTTCCTCCAAAGCTAACTCCCACCCCAAATCCCTTTTTGTTCACAGGCTCTATGGCTCTACCGTCGCTTTCTCTCCTTATTATGGATAAGGCATTTCACAAGTGATGTCAACGACGTGTCTTCCCCACAAAAAAGCCAATCTAGCATCCAAGTGAACGTCAGTGTGTTTTTGGATAAGGAGTTGCTCCTCGTCAATTCATGCTCGGAAGGAAGTGATGATGAGTTTGAAGATTTTGAAGAACAAGCAATTTGTTCAGCATCTTACATGTTATGGTTGACAAAGGTAGCAAAATGTCTAGTTATAGTAGTTAATTGTTTTGGTTTCGTCAGGTGAACTAATTGCCTTGTGGGAATCTCTTTTGTACAGCAAATCCCTGAAACCCAGAAGTTAGAACTGAGGGAGAAGATAGAGAATGAGCGCCTGGACGCCATGTTGAAGTTGGTGTCCCTGAGAGGTCCTCCATTTGGGGCTATCTAAGATTAGTGAGTCTATTTGGCTGCCATGTACGCTGGAAGTGGATGGTATTAATTTGTTGGACGAATTGTCATTGAATTGAACCGTGTAAAGGTAACAAACTACAGTAACAAATAACTGAATAGTTGTCCACTTAAAAATGATCATGATTTCGCTCGTCTTTGTTTTGTCAAAAGACTCAAAACATGAATGGGCGGCGTTGCAGTTACAGATGGAAGAATTTATGTTACCCTGAGTCCCATTCCTTTTCGCGTGGTAAGTACAAGGCCCAGCCCAGCAAAGCAGAACATGAGTCGAACACTGCAGTTTTGGGGGATGACGGGAAGGGTATGTGCTTCAGCAATGTTCCCATGCTCAATCTCTTCTTCGACCTTTCATACGTACGTACGGGCACGGCTGTATTTATTGAGAGAGTTACAATTTACAAACGAACGCAAAGCTCTCTGACAGGCTGACAGACAACGTACTCGGGTCGACGGTGGCCCCACAACGAACACATCGGATACGAGAGGGAGAGGCCCGTTTTAGAAGTGGGTGGGCGCCACGGTCTACCACTTGACTTACGTACGGGATAACTAGATGGAGTATGAAACCAGTCCAGCGTTCAAGCCCAGCTTGTTCATTGTTAATAAGATCAATCCTAAATGTCTGGTCCATTGACTGCGAATATATCTTACTAATGGAGCAATCCAGTCTCGATATTGTTTTTCTAGTTAACCTCGTACGGATCGATATTGTTTTTCTAGTTAACCTCGTCCGGATTTAATTTTAAGTATATTCTCTAAAAGATTTCGTACTAATTTGGACTAGATGAACACATATATAAAAGGCTTTTTTTTGTATATTCAATGTGGTACTTGAATTGTCTCTAGGGATGGCAATTACCTACCCATGGGTAATTTTACCCAAATCCAAATAGATCCATTTAGTATGGGTAGGGTTTGGATGAAGTGTATATGAGTTTGAGGGTTTGTAAATGGGTTTGGGTTAGGTATGGATATTGCTTTCATAATGTAAATGGGTATGAGTTGGATATGGATATCCATTTACTTGAGGGTGTTTTAACTACACACAAAAAAATTGGACCTATTTGTAAAACTCGAAAAGTTTAGGTACCAAAATGTAAGACCAAAAAAATTTAGGTACCAAAACGTAATTTTTCATCAATAGTTTGAGGACTTATATGCAAAAAAATTAAATTTAGGTACTAAATCTGCATATCTATTAAGTTTAGGTACCAAACTGTAATTTGCCTTTGGGCATGGGTACAAACCCGGGAATGGTTACGGTGCTAATTGTACAAGAGTTAGCACCGTCCTAACTAAGGGTTAGTAGTGATTTAGCTTAGATGTTGTATTGATTTTATAATAATTCGTAGTGATTTCGTTGTTTTTAGTAGCGTTTTATGCTAGTTATCACGGTGCTAACCCCCTATAAGGGTTAGCACCTAATCCCATCCCGTACAAACCCAAAATCATGTGTTAAAAACCCAACCCAACCCAAGTAAATGGGTATGGGTACAAATCCATCAAACTCTACCCATCTACCATTTATTTGGAATCCATACCCAACCCAATTGGGTTGGATAGTAAAATACCCATGGGTATGGGAAAAATTGCCATCCCTAATTGCCTCACAACAATCCTCCTCTCAAGATAAAAACCACGAACTTCGTGTCCTCTCCTTAGCGATTATTGATCAGTCAACACTTTCCTCGACCAAAGGATTTACCAAATGTATAACCCCATTGATATGCTAGATAGACACAGATCTCCTTTGATATGCCAAACATAAGCAAATCTCAAATCATGAGGTCACCCAATGAGGGTCTCACCAAACTGACGCCCATCGTCCTGGATCCGCAGTCTAATCCAGTCTCTGATACCACTTGTTGAGACTTAATAGTTTTTTTTATAACTCAGGAACCTCAACCCCACATGCCACTTTGTGACAGCGTGATCTACTAAACCTGGGGAGCACATGTACAAGACACAACATCGGGAGAATTCGTCCCCCGCACTTAGGCATGCCTCCGGGAACACGCAAACGGCGCCGCTGGGGATCGAACTCATGACCTCTCACATCCTGAGCCAACCAAACCAACGGTTTCACTGCTAGGCTATATTACCTTTGGCAGACTTAATAGTTCCATTAGTATGATATTGTCCCCTTTGGACCAGCCCACATGAATTTACTTTTGGTATCCTCCCCAAATGGCCTATTACTAATTGCTCTAGGTGGACCCTAATATACAAGGGTCTTTTTCCTTGTATTTTCGATGTGTACTTGGATTGTACCATAGCAATCCTCTCCTCAAACGCAAATCTCCTTTGATCTGCCAGACAAACGTGAATATCTCTTGATTCACCAAACAAACGCGGATCTCAAATCTCGCAGTCATCTAATGAGGGTCCACCAAACCGACTTCCACCACCTCGAATCAAAACCGAACCAAACTCTAATTTCACTTGTCGAAATTGGATAGCTCAATATTGTCCGCTTTGAACCAAACCTGCACGAATTTACTCTTGAGTTCCTTTTCAAACGACCTTGTACTAATTGCGTTAATGCGATACTTGGATTATCTCACTATCACCTAATTAATCATGAAACATATAAATGGGAGTAGTAGATTATATTATGTCATCCAAATTTGAAGGGCCTTAAGATCTACAGCAAGGCGCGATATGCACATCTGCGGCCACAGAGATAGTAGTTAAGGCCCTCTCTGGATTTCCCATTGTTGTTTGTCACTTTCTCCTCCCTCCCTCCATTCCTCTCTCTCTGGTATGCTCTTCTTCACAATCACAATCACAATCACCCAAATATTTACCAACTTAATTACTATGCACTACCCAAAACTTTGTTTCCCCTTCCTTTCTTCCCAATATATCGCAATTGCCTTACAAGTTGAAGTCATCAAATACCTAGCTACTAATCTTAAAGTACCAAGTCATCTCAATAAATCGCAACGTTATACATAACGTGTGATCAAAACTTTGATGGTTGAAAGGTCATGTCTTCAAGTTTTTGATAATACGATCTTCTAATGATATCAATGATTAATTTAAAGACAATACATGATAGTTAGTTAGATTGTTTGTCCTCTCATCTGAGAAGATTTACATGTTAGTGAACTGTATTATAATTGTTCGTTATACAACTTGTCGTGATAACTTAATATGTATATAGAAATGAACTGGTTTCATTTCCAAATTCAGTTTCAATTCATGGTTGTAGTTTCCTCATCACCAACATGATTCGGCCTCAATAAAAGAGAAAAACACTAGTACCGGAGTATGTGGTAGCGGATGGGGAGTTGGGGACCGTGGCTTTTCCAATTATTTGAATTCTCATTTATCAATCGCTATTTTTAAATTTGTATTTTGGAAAGATATATAAGATATTTACTGGGGACGGCAACACTACAATTTTGGGTTCAAGTTACCAATCTACACTATATATAATACGTTTTCATGGGTCTAGAATCGACCATTTCAAAATTGCAACCACGGGAGCGTTTCTCGGTAGGTCATTAAAGTAATTTCCATAGTAATTATACGCTGCGTTTTGTTCCTGTATTACTTATTTATTTTGCTCCCACGCTGTGTGGCTTCAATCAATTATCACTTTCTCTTTTTGTTTTTTATTTCCTTTTCCCTTCTCCCCACCTCTTCTTCGCTTCAATCCCTACCCCTCTGCTACTGGTTCTTTTTACCTCAGCTTCAGCCGGGACTTTTCACCTCTTCCGCACTTCAATCCTTAAACCTTTCTTGAGCTTTTAACCTCTGCTGTAGTGGATTGATCAATAGAATTGTCGTTTAAAACATATTCCCCTGAGAGACTGAGAATCTTCGATAATTTTCCAGTTTGCAGGAGAGGATGGGCAAAATCTACAATTGCCTTTTTTTTACAGTGATGGGCGTCGACCGACTGGGAAAGTGGTGGAAAAGCTCTAATTCCCATTAATTGCCAACCAGGTCTCCTAATCGAGCATCATCAACCCAGTTTTGCAGAAGGAAAAGAGAAAACGCAAAACTTCCCCTGTCTATCTCCGTGTCCTCCTCAACCACTGAACTTCAGTCCCAATTCTCAAATCGCTAATGTTTCTTTCTCCCCCACACCACCGTTGTGGCGCGTTCGACCTTCACCCGCCCTGTCAGTCGCCTCGCCGGCGGCCCTAACTCATACCGTTCATTTCATAAGATTGTTAACAATGTTGGCCTTTGCCTTCACTTTCATCTTCATTAACTTAGTAATTTGACACAATATTAGCTGTCCATGGTTCTTAAAATGGCCACATGACTATTTTGCTTATTGGGTTTCTCTACTAAGCTAAGTTATAAGTTTAATGTGACACTCTTTATTTTGCTTTCCAAAGCATCAAGAATTATACATCTTTTTTTTTTTTTTTGCATTGAGTTTATATATGTGTATCCAACGAACTTGATTCAATGAATCCCTTTAACTTCAACAAACTTATATGAATCTGAAAACAATTTCAGCACTCTCTATATATGATGAATTAGTTTTTATTTAACTTCAATGACTTCACAACTTATAAGTTGTTCATTGCATGTTGTCCCTTATCTAATAAATATCTTTATGTGCGCTTAGTTTCTATCACTTTGTTTTCATGTTGAATAGTATCTATTGGGGTCTCATTCACATCAATCAAGACTAAGATTTTTTTTCTCTTATAGGGAAGGTACTATATTGTTCTTAGGTATGTCTCACATCAAAGACCATTATACATAGTGATATGTCCTAATTATATAATGTAACTCCATATCTATAAACCATATGATGCTTAAATGCAAGTGAGGTATTTAGTGGGAGAAATACTAAGCCGACTCACTAAGTTCCATTAGAGGACTGCCATTTAGTTTCATCGTCAATTAATTAGACATATTTCATGGCAACCAAATCGTATGTTCTTATTGCAAATGTTAGGTGGAAAACTATTGTAACACAACAAACCTTGAATTGCTCATATGACATATTTACCTCAATGTTTAGCTTATACAATAGCATTAAACTTACCCGGCCAACAGGCCGGGCCATGCTCTAGTGTTCCTTCTAAAGATATTTGCAGGAAATATCTTAATTCAGAGTTCAGAAAAAAGAGTGCTGCCACCAGCTACTCACTACTGCCACACAACACTATTTTGTATCGAGTATTTTTTAATTTAAAAGAGAGAAATCTATAGGAGAAGAATGAATATAAGATGAGCCATATGGCAAAAAGAAAAAAGGCAAAGAGCCTGTGCTAGGTCCATGCTCCACCCCCCCCCCCCCTACTCCCTTAGGTCATTAGCAATAAACTTCTTAATACTAATTAAAATATAAGTTTGGCACGGTTGCATAAAAGAAAGGTTAACTTGACATGCGGGTTCTAATTTAGATATGAAAGTGATGTCAACCTTCCCTCTTTCCTTAACTATTCATTCGCCCTCATCATTGCGGAGTCCAGGTACAAAGTTGCGTTTTCGACGAGCCTGTGTGACCGTATGAAAATACGACGTGTTTTTGTCGCCTTTCTTGAGCCAACGGACCCGCGATTTCTGTTGCCAGTAGACCTCCTCTGCCTCCCATTCCCGACTCAACTGAGCCTCCAAAGATCTTACCTCATCCCAATTAACCGGGTGGCTACGCTTGGCCATATCAATTTTGGCTTGGAGGATTTTAATATTTATAAGAGAGATCGTAATACCAGCCCTGCTTCAATCATAGAGCAAATGGCGTAGCTTTTTTAGCCTCTCTCAAAGTTGGTACATAGGGGACTCATGTACTTCCTCCAACCACACATAAGCTACCATAGCCTTGACCTCTGGATTGTCAGCCCATCGAGCATCAAAGCGGAAAAATGGACGGCTATGATGGACATAAGGTTTATCAGAAAGGATTAGAGCCCAATGATCTGATCCCTGGTCCGTAAAGTGCTTAACAAGCGTGTCGAGGAAACTCTCTATCCAGGCATGGGAGCAAAGGGCCCTATCCAACAGTTCACGAATATAGGCAGTCCCCATCCTTTTATTGGTCCAGGTGAACTGGTCACCTTGATAGCCCGGATCATGGAGACCTAAGTTGTGGACGAAGTTCCTGAGAGCAAAGGATTGGGCAGCATTCTAGGTGTTACCACCATCCTTTTCACTCTCATTCAAAGTGATATTGAAATCCCCTAATACCACAAACGGTATTTGGACTTCTTCACAAGCATGATGAAGAATATCAAGTTGGTTAGCGCGAGTTGCTTCATGGCAGCGTAAGTAAACACAAACCACCACATAAGAAAGATCTCCGTCATTAATCCGAACAAAAATGGAAAAATTCGAATGATAAAACACCGAAGCATCAACTTCGAGAGACCAAACTACAACTAAACCATTGGAAGTATCGATGGCATAAAAAAACAATGAGAAAAATCGAAACCTAACCCCCACATCCTACGGGGAACTACTCGCCGGCTCGATCTCGTTCCCAAAAGGAAGACAAGGTCTGTTTTATTGGAATGAACTAATCCTAAAGCAGTTTGGAATGTGAGTGATAGTCCAATTCCCTCACATTCCAGGCCATCAGCCTCATTTATCCGATTGGGGCCACTCAAAGATGGCTTCCTCCACCTTTTCATCATTCGATGTTTCTTCAACAAATCGTTTCTTCGGCGTGGGACAATCTTCAACCTCTCCAACCACCTTCTGAAGAGCACGCTTTTTTCCACCAATGTTTGAATCAAGGATATATGTCACATATTCATTCAACTTCCAGATCATCTCCCTTTCATAGGCTTGTGGCGTAGCAGATCTCTTCATAGCTCCATGTCCCAATGCCGTAGGGACACGACTACCCTCTCCAACCGTGTTAAGCAGCATGCCAGATTCAAAAGCCGCCGACACCTGCCCCACACGACCTCGATTGGTTCTGGAAACATCAATCTGAACCCTACTCGGGGCACGACTCTTAATCTCAAAGCATTGCTCGTCACCCTCCGAGAGAGACGTCTCCGAGTCTGAGAGAGCTTGATTTTTCAGCTGGGCATTCTCCCAAGACCGCGATGGCGAATTCTGGCCAGGCGGCATCGGTGCAGCAACTAATGTCTCCTCTCTGTCCACAATCACCATATCCTCCACCCGCAGAGTCGTTTCCTTCTCCAAGTTGTTAGCTCGAGGCCGGACCTTTTCTCTACCTGCTCAAGTTGAGGTTTGGAGCTCCTTAGTTGTCGACAAGCGATATGGGAAGACTCTCCATTCATCCTGGCCTTCTTCACCGAAACCCATCTAGCTGCCAGCGGGTTTCACATTTCTCTTCCCCTTGTCTTGAAAAATCGATTCCTGACGTTGCATGGCTGTCATGGGAGGCTTCAAGGGCGGGAGATCATCTTCAAGAATTAACCTCTTACGTCGGGCCATGTCATGAGGGCGGTCAGAGTCAACTGGTTCCGCCTCCCACGCTTCCATCCCCTTCCCCGATCGCACAACATCTGACGTGTCCCTAGCAGTTTGAGATGGCACTTGTTCGTCTCTTTCACGAAGCCGCAGAGGCCTCTTCCCTGCATGGTGGGACACCCCATTCGAAGTATCCCTAGCCAACCAAGACAACATCTGCTTTTCCCTTTCACGAGGCCGCACAAGCTTTTTCCCTGCAGATGGGAACCCCATACTCGTCCAGCACGAGAGGTCTCTCCATATTCTTTCTTTGGTGTTGATCTGCAGAGACCCCGACCTACGTGAATCTTAGGCGATTTCTTCAAGGGGAAGCCACGTGGGCTTTTGCCCCGATTCGGCATCTTCTCTACAGCTCGCATGGAATGCACATGAACCTCCAGTTGCTTCACATGATCACACATCCCACTTGACTCATCGGGATTGGCCAACCTGACCTCCTCTTTCTCGAGCACCTGCCCAGGTTAAGCTTTAGCATCCTTGTGCTCTCGGGTGTCCTTGTTAACTCACACGGATTTTGATATTCCACGATACGAAGGGATTTCATCCTCATCATCGTAAATTCTTTTCCCCAACTTTTTGGTGGACATGTGTGGGTCAAATTTTTCCTTCCGCGTGGGAGAGTCAAACGAGCAAACATTCATCATATGGCCGACTCGTCCACAGTGGAAGCAAGAGGTGGGCATGTATTCATACTTCAGGTTAACCCAAAAGCAACCCGTTTCATCACTAGTAGTTGGAAAAATCAATCAGGGCCCTAACCTTGACGAGCATTGGTCAGTGTTCGTGCAGGCAAACACAACTGCTTCTAGGACATGGCCAATTGTGTTGTTCACCATCTTTCTTCCAAACTGCTTCGTACAACAATCTTCCTTCATGCCCCACATTTGGACACGAAAGGGAGCTATGGCGAGTTCATCAAAGGTCCGCTTCGTGATGTTAGGTGTCCATGCTCGGAGGTGGAGGATTTTATCTTTGATCACCCAGGGCATTCTTTTCAACACCCAATTCTTGAATGCCTCACATGGCAACACGAATTCAAATAAACCGTGCTTCGCCACCATCACTCGAATCCTTCCCTTCTCCTGTCAAGGGACATTCAACGAGTCCTTAAGCTCATGAGTCGTAATGTTGCTGTCCGTAAACAACCTTCCCACCAAAGGGTCGAGGTCCCTCCGAGCACCAATGTAGCTCCGCCCTTGCATATAAGCACAACGCAGGAGTGCCCTCTGTGCGACAGCGGGGTGGAAAGCACCTTGTATGTCATCCGGGAATGCCCATTTGCTCGGGCAGTGTGGTCTGATTTGCTTGGTAACGAACCAGACGCAACATTTTTCCAGGAGGACTTAGCGAGGTGGGTGTTACACTACATCACAGGCCGGAGTGAGAACGTGGCACCTAATCTCTTTGCAAATGTTTGTTGGTTGCTGTGGAAACATAGAAATACCTATGTCTTTGAGAAGAAGCTGAGTCTGTCGGAGAAGATAAGGAATCAGAGGACAGTGTTGGTGAAACAAGTATTGTTGACAGCAAAGAAGGACCCTCTCATGGCAGGGGACGGAGCAAGAGGGCAGTGGAGGCAAGTTAGTTGGGAACCTCCGCCACAAAACTGGGTTTCGATAAATTCAGATGGGTCAGTGGTTAACGGACAAGCAGCTGCGGGAGGTGTACTTAGAAGCTTTTTGGTCGGTTTATAAAGGGTTTCTCTATGAACTTGGCTGAAGCTTCGATCACTAAAGCAGAGTTGGCAGGCATCGTAAATGGGCTAACATTGACATGGGACGGAGGTTTCAGACAGGTGGTGGTGCAAACAGACTCGCAAATAGCCATACAACTGATACGGGAAGCTGCTGATCGGCATCCCCACTTTTTATTGGTTCAAGCTGCTCGTCGTTTGCTTGCAAGGGAGTGGCAAGTCCAGCTGAAGCATGTGTTCAGGGAAGGAAATTTTGCAGCGGATTACCTTGCTTCAGTTGGCCACACTAAACCACTAGGATTTCATTTTATTGTGGAGCCGGATTCGCTTCTAAATTATTGGCTGTACTTCGATTTTGGTTGGGGTGGAAACATCACGTTTTATTAATGGATAACGGTTGGGGTAGTTACAATCTTGAAGTTTAATGATAGCTTGCACGAAATTGTTGTGTGTATGGAACTGGTATAAATTATTATTATTATTATTGTTATTTATATAATTAAAAGCAAAAGCACTTTTATTGTTTATTAAGAAAAAATAGATTATTTTTTCAGTACGAGTACTGTTCACAATAGATTTTATCCCATATACCCAATTTTAATACAATCTCCTTTTTCTCATTTTCATCACAACAATTCATATAGGTTTGGGATTTCCTACAGTAACTTGAAGTAAGGTAACTTGAATTTTTTTACTTGTAATAACAGGTTTCACAGGTCGCATTACGTCAAATACAATATACATTGCATAATGATTACGTAACAAATGGTAATCTAACGTAACAGTTGTAAAAGATCATTACGGAAGCCTTACGTAATAGAATGTGTCTTTACGTAATGAGTATTAATCTCGCGTTATGTAAAATGCTAAGTCATTACGGAAGCCTTACGTAACGCGACTGGTTTAACTGTTACGTAAGAAATATCTGTCGTTACATAAGCTTTACGTAATGGAAGGTCTTTTTACGTGATTCCGTGATTTGTAGCCTCCAGAATCGAAAGAATATGACATTTCGTAAAAATCGCCTAAAATCTGTGATGGTACCTGATAGACCAATAATTACACATGTTTTCACCCCATTCTGAAGCCGTTTGAGATGTGGATTCTAGTGTTTTAAGCCGATTTCACGCTAGGGTGTGTGTTTATGTCATATTTCAGGTCCCGGCGTTGAAATCGAGGCGGAGAAACGAGTTCTGGGTCGAAAGGAGCGAAGTTGGGACAAAGTGAGCCGCAGGAGGAAAATACCCGGTCAGGTGGCCAAATACCCGACCGGGTATTCACTGTTTTGGGCGCCCGAGAAACAGAGAGGGGCCCGGGCAGATGACTTAAATCCCCGGTCGGGGATTATGAAGTCAGACCGGGGATTTTCCTCTTAAAAGAAACGGTGCGTTTTGCAAATACCCGGTCGAAACCCAAAATACCCGACCGGGTATTTCGACCGGGTATCACGACCAGGCAGCTGATAAAAGGAAGAAGAAGGCCAACATTGAAGGGTTCCGAGTTTTGGAGAGAGAAAGCGATCCCTAGAGAGAGAAAGCGACGAACCAGAGTTCCCAAGTGTCATAGCTCGATCTTCATCACCATTGGAGCCCGGCTTGAGCTTGGAGAAGTGCCGATTAAACGTCCAGGAGCAGAAATCCATCTTCACAGTATGATTTCCGCGTCTGAATCTGCTTTTGCTTCTTTCTCTATGGAGTAGTTTCCCCATTCATCTGGGTATGGGGAACCCTAGATTTGTATGCTAGGTCTGATTGTATGAACCCAAGTACAGAGTTTGTGAATTGATTATATTCGATTGAGGTTTGAATGATTGAATGACTTGAATCCTGATCAAATTCCTGTTGTTTCTGCTTTGACCTAGAATGAGAATATCTGCCTAGGTTGATAGAGTACCCTTAATCGAAGGTGGCGAATTGGTGACTTTAGTCGAGGAGCCAATCCGCTATTCTGTACCGAAGTCAATTTGGTAGTGGAGGTTTGGTTCGTTAGGGCCTCAATCTGTTTACTCCGGTGAAGGTTAGTCGCCCGCTAGAGGCTCAGATTGAGAGGGTCTGGAGACCTTTAGTCGAGACTTCAGGCTAATTAAGAACCTTCCGCAGTATAACTTTCATGAAAACTGAACTTGGTAAATTGCAATTCGACTTAACTGCAGTCTAGGGGGAACCATATCCGGGTGACCTCTCTTGACTTGACAACAACCGTATACTTGCTTTGTGTTTTTGGTTTGCTTGAATTTGCACTAAAAGCTGACCGCTAGATAACGAGAATTCACCGAGTAGTCATCACATCTAGGACCGGGGTTGATAATAAAACCCAAAACCGCTATACTACGCTTTAGGAAGTGGTTGCACTTGGCCATTTTCTAGAGTGACAGTAGGAGTGAGTCAGTACCCCTTTGGAATCTGCCAAAAATTAACCCATAATAAATCCTCCCAAATTGGTGCTTAATGGACTTAATCATCATTGAAGAATAGCCTCAGACCGAATCCGTGACCTGCAGCCTTCAAAATCCAAAGAAAATGGCCTTTCGTCGCCCCATAAATTACGAAAATGTCATCCGAAAATAAATTGGCTCAAATCGGTGCTTAATGGACTTATCATCCGTGGAGAGAAGGATCAATAGACTTCATTGTCGGTAGAGAATAGTCTCGTCCTGATTCCGTGATTTGTAGCCTCCAGAATCGAAAGAAAATGGAATTTCGGAAAAATTGCCTTAAATTTGTGATGGAACCCCTTTGGAATCTGCCAAAAATTGACCCTGAATAAATCCGCCCAAATCGGTGCTTAATGGACTTAACCATCGTTGAAGAATAGCATCAGGCCGAATCCGTGACATGCAGCCTTCAAAATCCAAAGAAAATGGCCTTTCGTCGCCCATAAATTATGAAAATGCCATCGGAAAATAAATTATCCCAAATCGGTGCTTAATGGACTTATCATCCGTCGAGAATAGGATCAGTAGACTTCATTATCGGTGGAGAATAGCCTCGGCCGGATTCCTTGATCTGTAGTCCCCAGAATAGAAGGAAAATGGCATTTTGGAAAATCGCCCGAAATGTGTGATGAAACCCATTTGTGAATCTGCCAAATATTGACCCGGAATAAATCTGCCCAAATCGGTGCTTAATGAACTTAATCATCATTGAGGAATAGCCTCAGGCCGAATCCGTGACCTATAGCCTTCAAAATCCAAAGAAAATGGCCTTTCGCAAACCATAAATTACGAAAATGTCATCCGAAAATAAATTGGCCCAAATCGGTTCTTACTGGACTTATAATTCGTGGAGAGTAGGATCAATAGACTTCATTATCGATGGAGAATAGTCTTGGCCTGATTCCGTGATCTGTAGCCTCCAGAATCGAAAGAAAATGGCATTTCGGAAAAATCGCCCAAAATTGTGATGGTACCCTTTGGAATCTGCCAAAAATTAACCCGGAATAAATGACATTTAGGGGAAATCGCCCGAAATCTGTGATGGTACGCCTTTAGAATCTGCCAAAAATTAACCCGGAATAAATCCGCCCAAATCGGTGCTTAATGGACTTAATAATCGTTGAAGAATAGCCTCAGGCTGAATCCGTGACCTATAGCCTTCAAAATCCAAAGAAAATGGACTTTCGTCGCCCTATAAATTACGAAAATGTCATCCGAAAATAAATTGGCGTAAATCGGTGCTTAATTGACTTATCATCCGTCGAGAATAGGATCTGTAGACTTTATTATCGGTGAAGAATTGCCTCGGCCTGATTTCGTGATCTGAAGTCTCCAGAATCGAAAGAAAATGGCATTTCGGAAAAATCGCCCGAAATCTGTGATAGTACCCCTTTGGAATCTGCCAAAAATTGACCCGGAATAAATCTGCCCAAATCGGTGCTTAATGGATTTAAACATCGTTGAAGAATAGCCTCAGGCCAAATCCGTGACCTGTAGCCTTCAAATCCAAAGAAAATGGTCTTTCTTCGCCCCATAACTTACGAAATGCCATCCGAAAATAAATTGGCTCAAATCGGTGCTTAATTGACTTATCATCCGTGGAGAATAGGATCAATAGAAATAATTATCGGTGGATAATAGCCTCGTCCTAATTCCGTGATCTATAGTCTCTAGAATCGAAAGAAAATGGCATTTCAGAAAACTCACCCAAAATCTGTGATGGTACCCCTTTGGAATCTGCCAAAAATTGACTCGGAATAAATCCGCCCAAATCTGTGCTTAATGGACTTAATCATCGTTGAAAAATAGTCTAAGGCCGAATCCGTGACCTTTAGCCTTCAAAATCCAATGAAAATAGCCTTTCGTCGCCCCATAAATTACGAAAATGCAATCCAAAAATAAATTGGCCCAAATCGGTGCTTAATGGACTTATCATCGGTGGAGAATAAGATCAATAGACTTCATTATCGGTGGAGAATAGCCTCGGCCTGATTCCATGATCTGTAGTCCCCAGAATCGAAAGAAAATGGCTATTCGGAAAAATAACCTGAAATCTGTAATGGTACCCCTTTGGAATCTGCCAAATATTGACCCGGAATAAATCCGCCCAAATCGGTGCTTAATGGACATAATCATTGTTGAAGAATAACCTTAGGCCAAATCCGTGACCTGTAGCCTTCAAAATCCAAGGAAATTGGCCCTTTGTCGCCCCATAATTTACGAAATGCCATCCGAAAATAAATTTGCCCAAATCTGTGCTTAATGGATTTATCATCCGTCGAGAATAAGATCAATAGACTTCATTATCGGTGGAGAATAACCTCGGCCTGATTCCATGATCTGTAGTTTCTAGAATCGAAAGAAAATGGCATTCCGGAAAAATCGCCTGAAATTTGTAATGGTACCCCTTTGGAATTTGCCAAAAAATGAACCGGAATAAATCCGCCAAACTCGGTGCTTAATGGACTTAATCATTGACTCGCCTTTACCGTCACACTAGAAAATGGCAAAGTGTAACCACTCACTAGAGCGTAGTATAGCGGACTTGGGTTTTAATGTCAACCCGGGTCCTAAGTATGCTGACTACTCCGTGAATCCTTATTATTTAGCAGTGAAAATGTAGTGACAATCTTAGCAAACAAACAAACAAAGCAGTAAACGGTTGTTTTCAAGTTGAGAGAGGTCACCCGGATATAGTTCCCTCTAGACTGCAGTTAAACCGAATTGTAATTCACCAAGTCCAAATTCAAATATAGATATATTGCGGGAGGTTCTTAAACAGTCTGCAGTCTCGACTAAAGGTCTCAAGACCCTCTCAATCTGAGTCTCCAGCGGGCGACTAACCTCCACCGGAGTAAACGGATTGAGGCCCTAACGAACAAAACCTCCTCTACTGGAGTAAATCTAGTACAGAATAGTGAATTAACTCCTCGACTAAAGTCATCAATTCACTACCTTCAATCAAGGGTACTCTATCAACCTAGGCAGATATTATCATTCTAGGTCAAAGCAGAAACGACAGGAATGTGATCAGGATTCATGTCATTCATCAATTCAAACCTCAATTGAATATAATCAAACCAATGAATTCACTACTTGGGTTCATACAATTAGGGGTGTTCAAACGGTGTGGTTGCTATGGTAACCGTTTTAACCAGTACTATTTGAATAATTTGGTTTGGTTAATTTGGATAATTGGTTTGGTTTGGTTAAAGTTTTTAGCTTGTTTGGTTTAGGTGATTTGGTTTGGTTTCAGACACTCATAACCAGCCAAACCAAATTAACCAGATAAATAAATAGCCATATATCTAATATATACACATGCTTATTACTTTGAATAACCACTCAAGAGTTGAACGTTCATCCCTTTTAGACTCATAAAATATAAAGCTTGATATTGTTGTATATTTGTATATATAGAGTGTAGACCACAACATATGAACGCCTAATTTAGATAAATTTCATACATTATGTTGGATGAAAACTTGAAAGCAAGGTCCTTTTCAGCCTATGAAAATTGCTAAAAGACTAATTCAATTCAAACAAACACAAAATTCGCTAACCCATACCATTGTGATAAATTTTTGTTAGGTGAATACTTCTATACTAACCGTAAGATAATTGTCTTAGTTGCATGTATTTATGTTAAGGGTCAACTATAACTATGTGTTGATTGTTATGTTTTATTCATTATATAAAATATAAATTGTGAATTGATAAATTAACCGAAATTTTCTCACTTAATGATAATGTGATTTTATATTGGTTAATCTGGTTAACCAATTAACCAAACCGATTAAACTTTAATTTGGTTAACTTGGTTGTTGTATTAGTTTGGATGGTTTGGTTATGATATTGTATTCCATGGTTAATGAAATTTAGCCTTATTTGGTTTGGTAATAACCATGGTAACCATTTGAACACCCCTACATACAATCAGACCTAACATACAAATCTAGGGTTCTCCATACCCAGAAGAATGAGGAGGTTACTCCATGGAGAGAGAAGCAAAAGCTAGCTCAGATGCAGAAATCATTCTTTGAAGGATGGGTTTCTGCTCCTGGTCGTCAATCGGCACTTCTCCAAGTGTTGGCCGAGCTCCAATGGTGATGAAGATCGATCTATGGCACTTGGGAACTCTGGTTTGTCACTTTCTCTCTCTAGGAATCATTTTCTTTCTCTAAAACTCGAAACCCTTTCAATTTTGCCCTTCTTTCCCTTAAGAAACAGAGAAATCGCTATCCCCGGTCGGGGATTTTGGGTGACCAGCTAGGGATTTCAAAACGCTCCGCATCGAGTAAGGGATTAATCCCCGGTCTGGTTTAAGAATACCCGACAGGGGATTTATGCTCTTCGGCGGGACCCATCGTCGGTAGGGGATTTCATAGATCATATAGCAACTTACGAGGTCAACTGGTCTTCTAAGACGACCCCTATCTCTCTCAATGCGAGTTCTAGACTCAAGCCAGGCTCACGAGAAGCAGACCGGGGAAATCTGGAATCCCAAACCCCAAACCCTGAACCCTAAACCCAGAACACTAAACCCTGAATCCTAAATCCTAAACCCTAAACCCTTAAACCTTAACCCTGAAACCTAAACCCTGAACCCTGAACTCTGAACCCTAAACCCTGAACCCTAAACTCGGCCCCCACGGTCGGTGATAGACCGTCATTTACACATGTTTTTACCCCCGTTCTTACACCGTTTGAGGTGTTGATTCTCGTGTTTTAGGCCGATTTCACGCTAGGTTGTGCTTGTTTGTGATATTTCAGGTCCTAGTACGTGAATGAAGGCTTAGGAGCGAGCCTGGGGTCGATTGGACGAAGATCGGACGAATGGCGAGGCTTCAAGGAAGCTGCACGGACAGGCCATGGCGTCGCACGGCCGTGCGAATGACAACTCAGGCCGTGCGCCTTTTGCCGAGGCCACGCACGGGCAAGCCATGGAAACCACACGGCCGTGCAAAGTGCAACTCTGGCCGTGCGGTTTTGGCCGAGGCCGAGCACGGGCAGGCCATGGCGTCGCACGGCCGTGCGAATGACAACTCAGGCCGTGCGCCTTTTGCCGAGGCCACGCACGGGCAAGCCATGGAAACCACACGGCCGTGCAAATTGCAACTCTGGCCGTGCGGTTTTGGCCGAGGCCGAGCACGGGCTGGCCGGGATCCCTGCATGGCCGTGCACCCTGGCCGTGCGAGAAGCCTGAGGATCGAGTTAATTGATACGCCGCGTTTTGGAGCTGCACGGCCAAGTGGGTGGTATGCACGGCCGTGCACCCTGGCTGTGCGTGTCGGGAAATCCTGGTTTTAGAGCCTATTCCGAGCCAAAAGTGGGAGAATCGTGTTTTCAGAGCAAAAACAGAGCCATAGAGAGAGAAAGTAGAAGAACACACCCTAGAAGCTGTCTTAGAGCTGGATTTCATCGAATCGAGCTTGGAGATCATCATAGGAGTGGAAATCATCGTCCCGGAGCAGATTATCCTCATCGTTATGAGTATGACTAATCCGATTCTTGTTTTCTCTTCTCTCTCTATGGAGTAGAACCCTTCTCTCACTTGGGTATGAAGAACCCTAGTTCCTTGTGTTAGGGATTTGATTTTAATGACTTGGGATGACATTACTGTTTGATTTTAATCGAATGACGCATGTTTATTGAATTGATTTGAGTCTGATCAGTTTTTCTCAATTTCTGCTGCAACCTGAGATAGATAGAATCTGATTAGGTTGTTAGAGCCTCTTTATTCGATAGTAGGAGATTGGCTATATGAGAGTTAGCCAGTTTACTGCTTTGTACTGGTGTTCTTGGCGCCAGTAGTGGAGTTCTGTGTTCATAGCCTCAGCTTTCTATCTCGGTGAAGACTAGTCGTCTGCCGGGTAGTTAGACTGAGAGGGCTTGGTCAGCTTAAGAGATTCCAAGCTACTGTCGGATCTTCCGCAGTCTAATCAACAGTAAATCAACCCAGGGAATTACAATTGAACCTAACTAAGGGGCTAGGGGGACTCAATCCCGAGTGACTCTTGCCTGCTTTAGAGAACCGACCAATTTACTGCTTTCTTGTTGCTTTTACTTTTCACAACAATCACTCGAACTAGTTTGCTAGATAATAGAGAATCACGGAGTAAGCAGTAGATCTAGACCCCGGGTTGATAATTAAACTTGCCTGTTACTGCATTCCTGGACTGCGATTACACTTGGTCGCAGTTTGGTGTTGTGTTTTGGCGTGTTAAGTTTTTGGCGCCGTTGCCGGGGAACCCTCTAGATTATTGGGGAAACGTGAGAATTTGTTACTCTAGCTTTTATTTACTGCATTTTATCTCTTCCACCTGTGTGCCTTCACGGGTTGCTTCTGCTGATTGTGTGCAGGTAGTGCATGACCCGTAGCCAGTTGGGAGATCTACTACCACTTGACCAGGAGCTTGAACGAACCTGCAGGAACTCCAAGCGGGTTCTAAAGGCGCGACTGGCTGCGGAGAAGGCGCTGTCACAGCTACAGTTAGGAGAAGAAGAAGAAGTGGAAGGAGAGATGGGTGATCCGCAGAACCAAGAGATGATCAACCCAGATGAGCAGACCATGGGATCCTACTGGACCGCTAGGGCTGCAGACATGAGGTCACCCATTCAACACCCTCATGTCCCAGCCAACAACTTTGAGGTGAGCACCTCAGTGATCACCATGCTGCGCGGTTCAGTGGTGTTCCGTGGTAAGGAGGGAGAGTGCCCTCGATCACATCTCAGGCGATTCCACGAGCTCATCGATGGAATCAAGATCAATGGGGTACCAGCAGATGCCATCCAGCTGAGGTACTTCCCATTCACCTTGAAGGGGCAGGCCAAGGAGTGGCTAGACACTCGACCTCCGGGCTCCATCACCACGTTCGCCAACCTGGTGGACAAGTTCCTCACCCGCTACCATCCTCGATCCAAGACAGCTGATCTCCAGAAGCAGATTACACATTTTTCTCAGGATGAGGATGAGACCATTAGGGACGCTTGGGAGAGATACACCAGCCTCTTTCTCAGGTGTCCCAATCATGGTTTCAATGATGCATTCAAGGTGGGCACCTTCTATCACGCCCTTTTCCCGGAGGACAAGCAGCTGATCGATTCGGTTTGTGGCGGGAACATGTTGACCAAAACCCCGCCACAGCTGAATCAACTCTTTGAAGAGATGGCGGAGAATGGTTATGATTGGGGCACTGCCAGGAGATCCAGGAGAGCACCCAGCCGTGGTGTGCATTCTGTGGGAGCCCATCCCTCTGATTTGGTGCAGGTAGTATCGAAGCTGGTCTTAGCTATCGATCGTTCAGGCATGATTCCAGGGACCGGGCAGCAGCAGGCGATGCTCTGCCAATGGTGCGAAAGCACCCATCATACGGTGGAGGACTGCCAGGCGATGAAGGAATCAACCACACCCCAGGAGCAGGTGAACTTCATTAATAACGCCAGGCGCAATGACCCCTACAGCAACACGTACAATGAGGGGTGGCGCCAGCATCCTAACTTCTCCTGGGCTGGGCCAAATCCCAGACCACCAGCTCCCTAGGGACCACCAGGCTTTCAGAGGCCACCATATCAGCCCAGACAGGGGAAATTACAGCAGCAACAACAGTCTCTTTATCAGCCCATGCAGGGGCACGCTGCTCAATCACAGCCGCGGCCTTTCCAGCAACCAGGTGCAGCACCTGCTGCCCCGATGCAGAATGATCAGATGGCTGAACTGCGGGACTTGGTGGGTTCTCTCGCCAGTGCTAGTGCTCAGAAATTCAACACCTTTGAGCAGTTCATGGAGAAGGCCTCGGGTAAATTCCTGGCTCTTGAAGCTGGTCAGAGGAACACACAGGCTGTTTTGCAGGATATCCAGACCCAGCTGGGGAGCGTGGCCCAGGCAGTAGCTCAAAGGGCTCCTGGTACTCTACCCGGGCAGACCATCCCTCACCCGCAGACCTCGGATGAGCGCTGCAATGCCATCATGACCAGGAGTGGCAAGATGACTATTGATCCCCCTGCTCGGAAACCAGAGAGAGAAAGCCCTGTTGCAGCATCTCCAGTGGTTGAACAAGAAGTAGAGAAGGAGGTTGAGGTGCCTGCACCTAAACCGCAACCAGTAGTGAAGGAGTATGTCCCTAAACTCCCTTTCCCTACTCGGCTGCACAAAGACAGGCTGGAGGCAGAGTTCGAGAACTTCATGGCCATGCTTAAGAAGCTGAATGTCCAAGTGCCCTTCCTGGAGGCACTATCGCAAATGCCGAAGTATGCGAAGTTTCTGAAAGAGCTTCTCTCAAAGAAGCAGAAGCTGAGTGAGTTGGCCACTGTGGAGCTCAGCGAGGAGTGCTCGGCTATTCTGCAGAACAAGCTTCCGCATAAGAAAAAGGACCCAGGTAGTTTCACTATCCCGTGCTCTATTGATAAATTGCATGTAGAGAAGTCCTTGGCGGATTTAGGTGCTAGTATCAATATTATTCCATATAAATTGTTCATGAAACTAGGCCTAGGTGAACCCCGTGCTACTAGAATGACCCTTCAATTAGCTGACAGATCCGTAGTGCATCCTAGGGGTATAGTGGAAGACCTTCTGGTTAAGGTTGGCAAATTCACATATCCGGTGGATTTTGTTATCCTGGACATCAGTGAGGACACAGAAGTGCCTCTTATACTGGGAAGGCCTTTCCTGGCCACCGCCAAGGCTCTCATAGATGTGCATGATGGGACCTTAGTTTTGAGGGATGGCGAGGAGCGAATAACGTTTTCAGTTGCTAACACTATACCTGCTTCGTTACCTCTGCATGCTGTATCTCACCGGGAGCACGAGTCTGTCGTGTATCCTTCTGTGCTGCCTATTTTGCAGGACCCGCCTCCCACACCTTCGCCGCCACTCCAGACCACTCCGTCATCCAAAGAACAGATCAAGGAGGAGTGGCGGCCGAAACTGCAGGCAGCTAAGCCCGCTCGAAAGAAAGCCGGAGACCACTATGAGCTGGTCCCGCCCCCACCTTGGCCATCCGAGTATTCACTTGCTTGTATCTTGCCGGATGGCCAAGTCGAGCTGGCAAATGCAGGTGGCCACATTCATCGTGTACATGGCCACCATTTGAAGCTGTACCTCAAGAGCGATGTGGATCCGCTCTTGAAGGCACCTGATCCTACACTTCCTTGATCATCCTCTACTAGCGTCCAGCTAAAAGACGGTAAAGAAGCGCTTGTGGGGAGGCAACCCCACCGAGGTTTGCATTTTCTTACTCTTTTTCATTTGATTTTGTGTGTTTTTGAGTCTTGAGATGTTGATCCAGAGTCAAGTGTCGTTTTTGAGTGAAAACAGGTTGATTTCGGGACTCCAGCAAGTCGCACGGCCAAGACCTCAACTTGCACGGCCGTGCGGATATCCCCCTTGGCCGTGCGAGCTCTCGGTAAAAGTCGCACGGCCAGAAGTGCAATGTGCACGGCCGTGCGCTCCGCCTGGCCGTGCGTCTGGCACGGGCATCACTTTGACTCGCACGGCCGTGCGGGTATCCCCCCTTGGCCGTGCGAGCTCTCGGTCATAATGGCACGACCAAAATTGTCATGTGCACGGCCGTGCAACATCCTCGGCCAGGCCGTGTCGGCCTGCACGGGCAGAAGCAAGCCGTGCACGGCCGTGCGCCCCTGCCCGTGCAGCCGAGGCACGGTCTATATAAATGGCCTGCACGGCCATTCTGGTCAGAAAACCCAAAATACTCGCCGGAATCCTCTGCCCTCGCCGGAAAACCGCGACAAACCCACCTTTTTCCGATTTTTTGGCCGCTTTGGGTCATTTTTTCACCAAACCAACACCAACCCACTCCTTCTACACCCAAAGCGGCCTATCCCTCGAGTTTGAGCCCGTTTGGGCGACGTTTTTGTCGCCAGAGGCGATTTCCGGCGAGAATCCGGCGAGGCTCCGACGAGCATTTCCGGCCAGTTTTTCGACGTTTCGTCGATTCCATTGTCTTCCCCTCATCATCCCCTACACCTCTACTTGAGTCTCCAGGTTTGATTTTGCCCCTAACTATGTTAATTGTGGAGAATTGAGTGTGTAGGGTGTATGTTAGAGAACCTTATTGAATCATGTGATTTGTGTGAAATTGATTGAGGGGAATGCATGGGATATGATTGAATTATGTTGGGAAAAGTCCCCTTTGCTTGTTTGAGCCCTTGTGTGCAAGAATTTGGCCAATTTCATGCTTACCTTAATAGTGCACACAAGGTGTTCGATGAAATGCCTGTTTTCCATGCCATGTTGTGGCCACCGGTTGGGGCCCTTAATGATGTAGTTTGAGGGTGTATTTGCTATGGATGTGAACCTTGAGTTGCCTATTTTCTTGTGAATGTGCACCCCCACCCAGATTATGCTTGATTTATCGAGTTTTTGACCCCCGAACTATGGATGAAACCATGGTTAGGCTGCTTTCTGTTCTTAAGTGTGGGGGTGGGCTTGACCTTTTCTTTGGCTCTTTTGGTTCCACTTTGGGTTGTTGTTTTGCAGGGCAATGGCGCAACCTAATCTCCAGCACCCGTTCATCCGGGATCTCAGGAGGGGCCCCACCGCAGAGCGCTTCAGGAAGGTCGCGGAAACCCCGTTTGGGGCCCACCATTGCTGGTCCAAACGGGAGTTTCGGCGACTGCACTGCTACGAGCAGCTTTCTGCTGCGGTCGCCAACACCGCATGGTGCCGTCTGCTCCAGCTCTGCGAGAAGGTCTACTACGAACTCGCGTGGGAGTTCTACACGACCTTCAAGCACAATTCCACGACCAGTTGCCAGGACGGTACAGCCGTCCAATTCAGGCTGGGCGGTGTCCCCCGGTCCATGAGCTACCACGAGCTGGCCGAGGCTCTCGACCTCGACCTCGACGACCGTGAGGACTACGTCATCGAGGTGAATGAGCCACCGGAGGTGGACTTCGGGAGGCTGTACACCAGCCTGGCTCGGCCAGGCCAGACGCGTCCCTTCCGGTCCGGGAGGACGAAGGCCTCTACCCTGCAGATTGACAACCGACTTCTCCACCACCTGCTGGCGAAGTCTTACACTCCTGCAGCTGACAGCGCCGACGCCATCACGAAGAGGCCCCTGTACTTCCTCCATTCGATCCGCCAGCGCGACCATCCTCTCCACCTGGGTTCGGTGGTGGCCAAGACCTTTGAGAAGACTGCTACAGAGCTGAAGAGCCTCCACTGCGGCCCCCTCATCACCCGCCTGGTCACCTTCTTTGGCCTTTCACTGCAGGGGTGCACCGAGGAGGGGGACACCCTCATCTTTGGCAGCAAGACGATCGGGAAGATGCTGCTGTTGCGGGAGAGGAACGGTGTTCAGTGGGTCGATGGATTTCCGGAGCCTCCGATCCCTGCGGAGCCCGTACCAGAGGCCCAGGCCGAGGGCCAGGAGGAGGAGGCTGCCGATGAGGTGGATCCCGAGGAGGTGGATGCTGCTGCTGATGCTGCTGATGATCCCCCACAGACTGACTTCCATTTCGGGGGTAGCAGCTCCGCTTTTCAGGGCCAGGATTACTTCGCCCAGCAGTTCGAGCAGCTGAGGATCCAGAACCAGCTGATCCTCGACTAGCAGATGCAGTTCCATCAGCAGTACGCGGCAGATCAGGCCGAGTACCGGAACAGGATGGATACTTATGACGTGCGGCTGAACACGATCCAGACTCAGCAGGACGTGACTCTCGCCCACATCGAGCGGGAGAAGTGCCGTTCCCGGTGCATGCAGGAGGTTCAGCAGCACCTGCTTCAGCTGATTCCGGGCGATCCACCTGTCTGGAGGACTCCCTGGGATGACTCCCCTCCTCATGACGATGCTGCGGGCGCTGCTGATGATGATGCGTTCGTGAACGACATCGACCTCGACGATCTTGGCGACGAGTAGGCTGTACTCGTTGCCCGTCTCAGTGTGTTTGTTTTTTTCTTTTTAGACTTTTGTGTGTTTGCTCCATGTGTGCGGAGCTTGAACTTAGTGTCGTTTCCCTCTACTCCATTGAGGGCAATGTCGTGCTTAAGTGTGGGGGGGTGCTTTGTATCGGTTGGAATATTTATGATGGTGCTTGGAGCCTAGTCCGCTGTCCGAATCTTACGATTTGAGGGCTCCAAGTACTGCTGTTTGATCATATTGGCACTGTGTTTTGATGGATGAATTGATTGGTTTTCGGATTAAGGCATGACAACTTGTTTGCGACTAGGACAACCTATGATGAGGACTGAGATGTGCAGTAGAACGATGTAGGGGTTCAGTTTTTCGACTGTTTGCTTGCCAACTGTGACTTGATCTGATTACTTGTTCTTGACAGTCGTTTATGCATCTAGTTCAGGGTATCAGAATGTGAGATAGAGCATATAGGTAGCCACGTGAGATTTGAACCTGCTCGTTTCTTTCTTGTGCGATAGATCCCTCTTCCATGATGTGTAGCATTCACGTTGTCATTAGCTAAGATGATGGGGGCATAGGATTAGCCCACGCCCAAAAAACTGACTGTCCTGATGTGTCATATCCCCTAGTCAGCCCCTTTGAGCCGTGTGTTATCCTTTCTTTTGGTCTATAACGGAAAAATCACCCTTGTTGCATCTTGTAGAAGGTTCCACAGAGTGGTTTTTACATATTCTCTGCTGTTTCTGCTAAAGTCTATGTGAGTGTTGGAGGTAGTGCTTAAAAGTTGGGCAGGTGTTTGAAATATGTGCAGAAGTGGTGGCTCTCTTAAGGAATGAAAAGAAAAATGAAAGAAAAACATAGAAAAATTGAATGCAAAAGAGAGCCACTACCAAAAAATCTGAATAATGCCCATTAAGTAGTGTTTCTTAGCAGTCTGGCTTCGAAATGCTGATGTTTATGCCTCCTTCGCTCTTGTACTCTTGAGATGTGAGTAATGCAGAATAGCAGAAAGAAAATACCGGTTTGTTTGACTGTGAGTGTGTGTTTGGAAAATGTGGAACCTTTTGCTATTAATACTTCCACCACCTAAAAGGCCTTTTCCCCATGTCCAAGACCCTAGCCAGTCATTTGAACCTGTGTCTAAGACCTCCTGATTAGTTAGTGGTGACACCCCATATGTGAACTCTAGCATTTAGAGGCTGCCATCATGGTGAAGAGATGATAGGGATTGAGAGAGATAGCATGCGCATCTTTCGCATCAAATTGTCCTGACCCCACTGGTCGAGAGTGAGTGATTCATTTTCATTTTCTATATGCTCTTGTACCCCGATGAGGACCTAGATTGCTCGGTCTCTATTCTGATGTCTTGAGTTGGATGCATGAGTTGACTGTTTTGAGTAAGTGGTTGAATCAAGTCTAGGTTGGCCAGTGAACAGAAGGGAGACTCTTCCTTTACTCGATTTGCTGCACTCGAATGTCCTTTGTGGTGGTTGTCCAGGTTGTTATTGAGGTTGTGCATGTATTGATGTTTGAAAACCAGTGCGATTCACGTGTTCTGTGCCTTTATGACTTGTCCCCAATGTTGGTTGATTGAAATATGTAAGCTTACCTGGTGTCTGACTTGGTTTGCTTGGGGACAAGCAAACGGTTAAGTGTGGGGGAGTTTGATAGACCGTCATTTACACATGTTTTTACCCCCGTTCTTACACCGTTTGAGGTGTTGATTCTCGTGTTTTAGGCCGATTTCACGCTAGGTTGTGCTTGTTTGTGATATTTCAGGTCCTAGTACGTGAATGAAGGCTTAGGAGCGAGTCTGCGGTCGATTGGACGAAGATCGGACGAATGGCGAGGCTTCAAGGAAGCTGCACGGCCAGGCCATGGCGTCGCACGGCCGTGCGAATGACAACTCAGGTCGTGCGCCTTTTGCCGAGGCCACGCATGGGCAAGCCATGGAAACCACACGGCCGTGCAAAGTGCAACTCTGGCCGTGCGGTTTTGGCCGAGGCCGAGCACGGGCAGGCCATGGCGTCGCACGGCCGTGCGAATGACAACTCAGGCCGTGCGCCTTTTGCCGAGGCCACGCACGGGCAAGCCATGGAAACCACACTGCCGTCCAAAGTGAAACTCTGGCCGTGCGGTTTTGGCCGAGGCCGACCACGGGCTGGCCAGGATCCCTGCATGGCCGTGCACCCTGGCCGTGCGAGAAGCCTGAGGATCGAGTTAATTGATACGCCGCGTTTTGGAGCTGCACGGCCAAGTGGGTGGTATGCACGGCCGTGCACCCTGGCCGTGCGAGTCGGGAAATCCTGGTTTTAGAGCCTATTCCGAGCCAAAAGTGGGAGAATCGTGTTTTCAGAGCAAAAACAGAGCCCTAGAGAGAGAAAGTACGAAGAACACACCCTAGAAGCTGTCTTAGAGCTGGATTTCATCGAATCGAGCTTGGAGATCGTCATAGGAGTGGAAATCATCGTCCCGGAGCAGATTATCCTCATCGTTATGAGTATGACTAATCCGATTCTTGTTTTCTCTTCTCTCTCTATGGAGTAGAACCCTTCTCTCACTTGGGTATGAAGAACCCTAGTTCCTTGTGTTAGAGATTTGATTGTAATGACTTGGGATGACATTACTGTTTGATTTTAATTGAATGACGCATGTTTATTGAATTGATTTGAGTCTGATCAGTTTTTCTCAATTTCTGCTGCAACCTGAGATAGATAGAATCTGATTAGGTTGTTAGAGCCTCTTCATTCGATAGTAGGAGATTGGCTATACGAGAGTTAGCCAGTTTACTGCTTTGTACTGGTGTTCTTGGCGCCAGTAGTGGAGTTCTGTGTTCATAGCCTCAGCTTTCTATCCCGGTGAAGACTAGTCGTCTGCCGGGTAGTTAGACTGAGAGGGCTTGGTCAGCTTAAGAGATTCCAAGCTACTGTCGGATCTTCCGCAGTCTAATCAACAGTAAATCAACCCAGGGAATTACAATTGAACCTAACTAAGGGGCTAGGGGGACTCAATCCCGAGTGACTCTTGCCTGCTTTAGAGAACCGAACAATTTACTGCTTTCTTGTTGCTTTTACTTTTCACAATAATCACTCGAACTAGATTGCTAGATAATAGAGAATCACGGAGTAAGCAGTAGATCTAGACCCCGGGTTGATAATTAAACTTGCCTGTTACTGCATTCCCGGACTGCGATTACACTTGGTCGCAGTTTGGTGTTGTGTTTTGGCGTGTCAGTCGGCCCAAAACCCGGCCCCTGCGGCCGACCCAAAACCCGACCCACGCACGGCCCAAAACACGGCCCCCGCGGATAGCCCATAACCCGGCCCCACGCGCGGTCCAAAACCTAGTGCCACGCGCGGCCCAAAACCCCGCCCACACGCGCGGCCCAAACACGCTCCACACACGCGGCCCAAAATAACTCCCCACACGCGCGACACAAAAAACGCCCCACACGCGCGGCCCAAAACTCGGCCCACACGCGCGGCCCAAACACGCTCTACACGTGCGGCCCAAACACGCTCCACACGCGCGGCGTAAAAGAAAATGCTCCACACGCGCGGTCCAAAACCCGGCCCACACGCGCGGCCAAACACGCTCCACACGCGCGGCCCAAATAAAACACCCCACAGGCGCGACCAAATAAAAACTCCCCGCACGCGCGGCACAAAAACGCCCGTACATGCGCGGCGCATAACCGCTCCCACACGCGTGACCCAAAAAACCGCCCCACAACTGCGCGGCCCAAAAACCGCCCCACAACTGCGCGGCCCAAAAACAGCCCCGCATGCGCCGGCCCAAAAAATACGCAAGCACACGCGCCGCCCCGTTCACAATGTAAGGTATTCGAGTTTTAATTTGCCTCATCATTAAAATATCCAAGTAATCCTACCAAAGTGTAATCACCCTACCTGATCTATTATATCATCATAACAATACTATATAGAGTTTCCTCACCAAAACCCCTTTAATCCTCCTTTTCTAGCTTTCTGCGCATCTCACGGAAGGAGATTTTGGATAAATACCATTTAACTCACATGGGCGCCACCATATGCGAGTATACTGTGGAGGCTCATAATTATATGGGTCTAATTAATGAACACACAAATTCCAGCAAGATGTGGGCTCATGTTGTTTTACGGGATGTAATATACATTTGGTAAAACAAGAAGCAATTTATGTGGTTTCATATATAGTTAATAAATACTTCGTTTAATAAACGTATATGTATTCGTAGGTAATTTATTCAGATAAAATTTACATATTCGTATTATTGTCAAGCCGTTTCATTTTTTTTTGGTTTACTTGACGACTCCCGTACTAAACACATATAAAACCCGTATAACAAGTTTAATATCCTTATTTTATGAATTAAATTGCTAATTTTACTATTATTTTTAAATTTATTTAGTTTCAAAATAATTAATTTTATATATTTATGACTATTAATGTACTATTAAACGTAGCATTAGTTTAGAAACGTAGTAAAATACCCGTACGTATTTTATACGTAACTTTCGCGTACTGTATTTTACTAACTATACTTCCGGTAAGGATGTGGGAATATAATTAATATAAATAGGGCGATCCCTTACTTCTACCCCATAACAGCAATACTACAAACGATAGTTGTATTCTTCTTCTCCAGCATCCGGTTCTTCTAAAGTATAAACAGGTACACTAACTTCCTCGGACTATGTATTAGCTATAAATTCGTCGGTTAAAACTTGAATGTAAGTACAAATCTTTTTATTAGCATAAATATATACATCTTACAATTTAATGTGTGTCCATGCCATGCGGTATTCAGGAAAAAAGAGATATTTTATCCCATCAGAAAGTAGGGTCGATTCTAAAAAATCTCTATCTGAAATCCAAAAAAAAATATTTATTGTATGAATATCTATGAATCATCAATTGATTGTGATCTCTCTAACAATTTCACACTGCTTGATCTTACAAGACCACAACTATCCATTTTATTTTTCAGAAATTGACGCACCTAAGTCAGAGTTGAAGATAATTGATCAACCGTACCATTGAACAAAATAGTAAGAAGAAAATGTGCTCTTTATATAAGGCAAAAGCATGTATAATGCATATGCATTGGTTGAGGCTGAGCGTATGGAATGGATTAAAAACAACCAAACAAAGTTGCGACAACATTATTACCAAGGTCTTTTGATTCTTACTTGAGAGCTGATTCGAATACCAGTATGAGTGGGAAACATGTGATTTTGACTTCATCACATACATGTAGTACTCGATAAAAGTATGAAAGCTTTCAGGATGCTATGGCGATTTGTAGATGGGCAGGATATCTAGAGCTTTTCACTACATTTACATATAATCCTGCTTGGCCCGAGATCCAGTACATGCATGAGTTGATAAGGACTACTACCAGTAGTTGATGTCTTCTCATGAGTTTTCAAGCTGAAGCTACATCAATTGTTGAAAGAAATATTCAAGAATTTTTTTTTGAGAAAACGTGTGATGTAAGTTCTATTCAATAGTTTTACTTTAAGCATCTTCAATTTATGAGTTGTTCGTGGACTATTATTTTCCTATTTTGATTATAATTTCTTTCATTTGCATATGTGATGGCAATTGAGTTTAAAAAACGTGGTTTAGCTCATGCTCATTTAATAGTCTTCCTAGATGCAGAAGATAATTTATATAGTCCATCAAAATCAGATTCGATTATATCTACTGAAATTCCAGATTCTAAAACAGATCCTGAATGTTATGAAGTAGTTGCAAACTTTCTCTGGTTTCATATATAGTTAGTAAATACTCCTTTTATTATACGTATATGTATCCGTAGGTATTTTATTTGTTTAAAACTTTCATATTCGTATTATTGTCAAGGCGTTTCGTTTTTTTTTTGTTTACTTGATGACTCCCGTATTAAACACATATAAAACCCCTATAACAAGTTTAATATCCTTATTTTATGAATTAAATTGTTACATTTACTATTATTTTTATATTTATTTAGTTTCAAAATAATTAATTTTATATGTTTATGAATATTAACGTACTATTAAACGTAACATTAGTTTAGAGACGTAGTAAAATACCCATACATTTTTTCTACGTAACTTTCCCGTACTGTATTTTACTAACTATACTCCCGATAAGGATGTAGGAATATAATTACTATTATAAATAGCGTGATCCCTGCTACCCCATAACAACAAGACTACAAACGCGATAGTTGCTTTCTTCTTCTCCACCGTTCGGTACTTCTAAAGTATAAACAGGTATGGTGACTTCCTCGGACTATGTATTAGCTATAAATTCATCGGTTAAAACTTGAATGTAAGTACAAATATTTTTATTAGCATAATTATATACATCTTACAATTTAATGTCTGTCCATGCCATGCAGTATTAAGGGAAAAAGAGATATTTTTATCCCATCAGAAGATATGGTCGATTCTAATCAATCTCAGAATCTCTATCTGAAATGCAAAAAAATAAAATGCTTATGGTATGAATATCTATGAATCATCAATTGATTGTGATCTCTCTAACTATTTCACACTGCTTGATCTTACAAGACCACAACTATCCATTTTATTTTTCAGAAATTGACGCACCTAAGTCAGAGTTGAAGATAATTGATCAATCATTGACCAAAATAGTAAGAAGAAATTGTGCTCTTTATATAAGGCAAAAGCGTGTATAATGCATATGGATTGGTTGAGGCTGAGCATTTGGATTGGATTAAAAACAACCAAACAAAGTTGCGACAACATTACTACCAAGGTCTTTTGGATTCTTACTTGAGAGGTGATTCGGATACAGTATGAGTGGGAAAAATGTGATTTTGACTTCATCACATAAGGCAGTACTCGATAAAAGTATGAAAGCTTCCAGGATGCTATGGCGATTTGTAGATGGGCATGATATCCAAATCTTTTCACTACATTTACTTGGCCCGAGATCTATTACATGTTTGATTTGATAAGGACTACTACCATGAGTTGATGTCGTCGCATGAGTTTTCAAGCTGAAGCTACATCAATTGTTGAAAGAGATATTGAAGAAGAAAATTTTCGAGAAAACGTGTGCATGTAAGTTCTATTCAATAGTTTTACTTTAAGCATCTTCAATTTATGAATTGTTCGTGGACTATTATTTTCCTATGTTGATTATAATTTCTTTTATTTGCAGATGTGATTGCAATTGAATTTCAAAAACGCGGTTTACCTCATGCTCATTTATTAGTCTCCCTAGCTGGAGAAGATAAGTTATATAGTCCATCGGAAATAGATTCGATTATATCCACTGAAATTCCAGATCCTCAAACATTTCCTAAATGTTATGAAGTAGTTGCAAACTTTATGTTTCATGTGGCATTCAACGACCTAAAGCCCCATGTACAACTAATTGTGTATCTTCTAAACATTTTCCGAAGGAATTCTACAGCCAAACAACTATTGATGGCAATGGTTTTGCAAGGTATCGTCATAGAGAGAACAACATATAATGTACGATAAATGGGGTCTCACTAGATAATCGATTTGTTGTTCCTTATAACAGATACCTATTACTGCGATCTCAGGCACACATCAATGTTGCATTTGTCTCTATATGATATCGAATAAAAGGTAAACAATAGACAACAAAAATTATCTATGTGATTCAATGCCTTGACAATTATTGATACGCCTATTTTTTAACCCATGGTAATGATATCTTGATGCAAATTTCCAAATGGCAAATCAATAACTTCCAACCCCTGTTTCGGGTCAATATGACAGTGGGAGATTACAGCTCAATCCCGAACAAATTTGTCATCAAGTTCCAATCAAATACCGAGGGCGAAGCAAACGACGATATTCCAGAGATACCAGCTTACAAATTTTACTTCATCGAAGAAGATGAGATCGAGAGGAAGTCCAACCAAAGGAAATTTCTTTAAGGTATTAAGCACTATTCTCGAATAAAAAATATTTTGTTGCGTGAACAACCAAAATCTTACTTTCATCAATTATTTGTTACACATATTTCGTCAGCCAACTTATTAAGGATTCAGATTTAATGATATCTACTAAACTAACCCTAAAGGTTACACGCAGAGAGTTCCAACTAAAACTTTCCAAGTATGTAACTCTTTTTATTCTTAATTTTATATATCATGAATTTTCTTAACTCTAATCGCAACTCTAACATACAATTTGACTATAGGGGATTGGTCGTCAAGGTAATTCTCTTTGGTAGGATAGTCGCCCAACTAAATTCAATCGTTCAAAATGAGGGCAACCGACCTCTCATCCTGATCATTACTTCCTTATGCATCGTTCCATACAATGGTGAGGCGGCATCTTAATTAACTTATTTTCATTGATCAAACATTGACACTAACTAACCGACATTTAATCAAACGACTGCTAAATTTGTAGGTACAATTAATTTCACCTCTTGAGGAGCGACCTTACTACTCGCGAAACCAAGAATTTCAGAAGTAATTAATTTTGGGCCAAGGTGAAGTTCTCAAACATTTACTCACCATATTTGCTTGCATGTTATGAGTTTGATGTTGAACAAACCAAAACGAGAGAAATTATCATTCCTTTTGGTGATAACAGTGACGACGATGGACCAAATCCACGGTGAAAAGCATTGAAGCACCTCAAATGAAGGATGAGGACGGGCACCACACAGACGATGAGTAAAGATAAGGGTTATTCAGAACAATTTTTAAATTCGATCCCCTTTTGTCATTGGTTTTTCTTAAATTAATTATATTCGGTGAGTCGGTTAGGGTTTGCCAGAATACTATGATGTTCGTATTTTAAATGGATTAAGTACTTTAATAATTTGGATTCTTTTACGCTACCAAGAAATTTACATTTCGATAGTTTCAGCAACATAGATTTTTGTAAACTAACAAAACAGGCGAAACTCATGGTACTCCTATTTTGTATTTACACGATTCGCAAATGAACCCGATATTGATACCTATTTAGTATTTACGCAATCTGAAAATGAATCCGGCCAACCGGCCGGGCCCATGACTAGTTAGTACACAAATAAGATTTGAGACAACTTGGCTATGCTGCTCACAACATAAAGAGTGAACATGTTCTCACGACCATATATATATGTGACTAACTCTCCATAAGCTTAGATCGACGACCCATAATGGAGTGCCTTGGGGAAGGGACAAAACATGAGAGGAGCTGAGCTCAACTATGGAAAACCAACCCAGCTTTTGAGAGAGAAATTGGCACTTTATTGGCCCATTAAAGGAGGATTTTCAAGCTG
Organism: Linum tenue; assembly: GCA_946122785.1. Taxonomy (NCBI): domain Eukaryota; kingdom Viridiplantae; phylum Streptophyta; class Magnoliopsida; order Malpighiales; family Linaceae; genus Linum; species Linum tenue. The sequence goes on along the minus strand of CAMGYJ010000006.1, from coordinate 3,645,547 downwards.
GTGATAGAAATTGACATTTGATGTCTACCAACATGCTCTCTCATCATTGAAAAAAACATCCAAATTTTTTGACACGTTTGAATATTTCTTCGATATCTTTGAATACTTTTTCGACGTTTTTGAATATTTTTTTATGAGCACTTTGAATACTTTTTTGATGCCTATGAATACTCATTTTGTGGAATATTTGGTCTCGGATATATAGACAGTCTTCTTCTCAAACAATTTAAGGCAAGAAAAGTTTCCAATATAGGCAGGATGAGTGGGATGATGATAGAGTTATGCTAACTACAAGTAGTATTCAGCTGGTTAGAACTCGTCTAACTAGCATAGCCGAATTGGCTTTGAGCTTTATTTCCATTCATTAACATTCATACCAAACCACAACTGCTGCAAACTTATAGAAAGTTACAAATATATAGGTAAAGCATCCTCCGGCTGGTTGCTAAACCTATATAGTTATTATTATTGCACTCACGTACTTTATTCTGCCGATCCCACAATTATTACATTAGGTAATATGTAATGACGGTGACAATGATGTGGCGATGAGCTGATCTCGAGGAGGGGCGGGCCCTGCAGCCCATGCATGCATCTTCAGGAAACAATGTTCTTCACGACTGGGCGAGCTACACAGAGTGCCTCCAGCGGCTTAACTTTAGGCATTGTGATCCCTTTGCCTTCAGTCATATCAACCTTTTCCTCACCGACTCTTTCCCATTCAAAGCATTGGATTAATGTCCCAAGAGTGAAGGCCACAAGACGATTGGCCATACCCACACCGGGACAAACCCTTCGACCCATCCCAAAAGTCAGAATCTTAGCACCGTCTTTTCCAGCACCAGCAGCATGTCTCTCGGGTTTAAAGCTCATGGGATCCTCCCAAAGAGTAGGGTCTCTGTGAATAGCATATGCATTGACCAATACCATTGTGTTGGCCGGAACTAGGTACCCTCCGACCACGCAATCCTCGGAGGAAAAGTGCGGGACTAGGAGTGGAGAAGCTGGGTACATTCGATAGGTCTCGGAGATGATGTTCTGAAGGTAGGGGAGGTTGGGAATGTCGGACTCGTCTAGTAAGCGTTCTTGGCCAATTTGCTTGTCGATCTCATCTCTTGCCTTGGCTAGTTTGTCGGGGTTGTTGAGAAGGCATGACATCGCCCACTCCAATGTTACTGCATTAGTTTCGGTTCCCCCCAACACCATCACCTGTAGGGAACATCACCATGAACGCACGTTCACGTGCATGCATGTTTAGAAATTAGTTAGTTGTTAATTACATACATTTCAAAGCTATCTCCTTTAACGACATATTAAACTGCACTATGCAAACTAGTATGGATTGAAGTGACCAAAATGAGCTCACCAGCACAAGATTTTTGATAATCTGATCACTGTAATTCTCCTGGTCGGACTCCTGCAACTTGAGCAAGCGTTCAATGACGGAGTTGGTACTTTCCTTGGTTCTCCTTTGCTCATCAATCAACCCTTGGAAGAACTTATCAGTCTTTCCGGCCAGCTCCATCGCCTCCTTCTCGTACTTCCCGCGGTCCAACCACCTCAGCAACGGCACGAAATCCACCGGATTAGTGGCCCCGCCATACTCTGCCACCTTCTTCATTATATCCGTGAACTGCGTCGCCTCCATGTCATCGCCGCCGCCGCCGTAGTACCTCTTCCCGGACACAACCCTCGTCATGACGTCGAAGGCCAGCTGGTTGAATGCAGACTTCATCTCCACGCGCCTTCGTCGTCCTACTTCTCCTCCGCTGAGGTTGGCGATAAGGCGATGGACTTCCTGGAGGCGGATGGGTTGGAAGCCGTTGATGCGCTGGTTGGATAAGATCTCGACGGCGGAGATGCGGCGGAGGTGGCGCCAGTGGTCGCAGTAGGAGATCTGGGTGATGGAGGTGTTTTCGTACTCCATGTGCTTCCCCATGATGAAGCCGGGCCGGTTGGCCAAGGCGATGTCGTTTTTGGTGAAGCATTCCTCCACCAAGGAGGCCGAGGTGACCACCACGGTCAGCTGGCTCCCCAGGCGGAGGGTGAAAATGGGGCCGTGTTGTTGGGCCAGGCGCATGAGAGTTTGGTGGGATGGGGATTTCATGAGTTTGATGTGGCCCAGGATTGGGAGGGCACCCGGCACGATTGGAGGAAGTTTCCGGCCTCCGCGGCGGTGGGCGGAGGTCAAGTAAAGAATGACGGACAAGACGAAGCCAAGGGGAAGGAGGAAATACAAGTATGCGCTGTTGTAAGGAGCAGCCACCTTCTCCATCATAATGGCTTTGGGAGTCTGGAGTTGAGAGAAGAGAAGGAAAACTGGTTTGATTGATTTTGTTATGCGAGTGAGGTGCCCGTAATTAAGGCTTTTATAAGCCTCGATTGCAAGTGATATGTCTTTTTTTCTTCTTCTTTCTTTTGACGAAATATATTTTTGAGATATGCGAGTGTGAGAGAGAGGATATCCACGACAAGCACATTGCAGCAACTTGTTGAATGGTGATTTTGTTATGCATGAAGTGATGCATGGGCTATTTGAATTAAGTTGTCCATTTATCACATGCAGTAACTGATAGATTGATAATTTGCAATAAAGTCTACCCTAAGCACTTACATATGGTACTTTAACTCAATCAATTATCAAAGTGAAGTCTCAGAATTGGTGTGATGTGAAGGCACAATCACCAAAATAATGAGTTGAATAACAAATTTTCATGGACAGCAAGGTTGAAGACACGAATGATACATGAAATGAATTGCATGGACCAACGAATGGTCATTTCCATTGTCAATTCATACACATGGAGCAATCGTGGGAGAGAGAAGTATATAATTGCTTTGCTCATGTTGGGATAAATCCTAAAATATCTATATTAGATAAAAAAGTTCACACAATACATAACTTTTGTGGTAAATGCCACGTTTGATCAGCGAAATTACTAAATTGTGTCATGTTTAGTCACTAGAAAAATTTAATATCAATTTTGGTCACTCGAATTACTGAAACATGTCACAGTCAGTCACTCTTCCGTTAGCCTCCGTCCAACTCCGGTCACTCGAATTACTGAAACATGTCACATTTAGTCACTCTCTCGTTAGCCTCCGTCCAACTCCATTAATGGAGTTGATCGTAAACTAACGGGAGAGTGACTAAATGTGACGTGTTTCAATAATTCGAGTCACCAAAATTGATTTTAAATTATTCGAGTGATTAAACATGACTCGATTTAGTAATCTCAGTGACCAAATGTGACATTTACCCCTTTATAAAAAAAATCAATACCTAAGTTTCGCGCTGTTCGCTGCATAGTAAAGCGAAGTTAGTAGTTTGCTTGGCACTGGAGCATAGTTAGTAAATACTCCGTTTAATACACGTATATGTACCCGTACGTACTTTATCCGTTTAAAACTTCCGTATCCGTATTTTTGTCAAGCCGTTTCATTTTTGTCCGTTCATTTGGTGGCTCCCGTACTAAACACGTATAAAATCCGTATAACACGTTTTATATCCGTATTTAATGAATTAAATTGTTAACTTTACTATTATTTATATATTTATTTATTTTAAAAAATAATTTATTTTATATATTTATGACTATTAACGTACTATTAAACGTAACATTAGCTTAAAAATGAAGTAAAATACCCGTACGTATTATATCCGTAACTTTCCCGTAGCGTATTTTACTAACTATGCACTGGAGCGATCCAATTCCGAAGAGTCTGGATCGCGGCCTAACAGCAAATTGATGTGGGAAAACCCTAAAACCTACTTCTCTTTCATTCATCTCAAGCCTTTATAGGCAGATCAAAGGAAGAAGACAAACCAGCTCCTTACATGTTGTTTGGTAGCTTGGTTGGGAAACAAGTACAACTTGTGCAGAAAGAAAGAAAGAACATAACGTCTAGTACAACACGGTGACGTTTAACAAAGTAAGTGGACATGGGCAAAACGACGACGCTTAAGCCTTCTTCTTCCTCTCAACACAGTCGACCGTTGGAAATGAAAAAGGGGGAAGATCGATTTTCAATTTGGACTGCCTGTTACCCCCCCGCAAGCTGGTGGGCACAAATTGTGAACACCAAGCTTGGAGAAAAGCTGATGAAAGGGTGCCGGCGACAATGGCTTCGTGAAGAGATCAGCCAACTGGTGATTCGAAGAAACATGGAGTAACTTGATGATGCCTGATTGAAGCTTTTCACGAACGAGGTGGCAGTCGAGTTTGATGTGCTTCGTTCGTTCGTGAAAAGTAGGATTGTTGGCGATGTAGATGGCGCTCTGGTTGTCGCAAAAAAGGGTGGCTGGTTGAGAGTGTGGAACCTGGAAGTCGCGGAGGAGGTAGAGTAACCATTGAAGTTCACATGTGGTGTATGCAAGAGCCCGATATTCTGCTTCACAAGAAGAACGGGAGACAGTCTTTTGCTTCTTGCTTTTCCACGAGATCAGAGAATCCCCAAGGTAAACACAATAACCAGTGATTGATCTTCTAGTGTCAACACATGCTGCCCAATCGGAATCAGTGAATGCTTTCAATTGAAAAGAGCCAGTAGATGGAAAGAAGAGGCCTGTTGCAGGGGCTGTCTTTAAGTATCTGAGAACACGAAGAACTGCCTTGTAATGCGATGTACTAGGATTGGACATAAATTGGCTCAATTGTTGTGTAGCATAGTTGATGTCAGGTCTAGTTGTGGTAAGGTAGATGAGCTTGCCAACAAGGGTTCTGTAATGCTCAGGGTCTGCATAGGGTGAATCTTCATCATTAGACAAGTGGGCTTTGTAATCCATGGGTGTGGTCACTGATTTAGAATCCAACAGACCTGCCTCTTCTATGATTTCCAATGTATATTTCCTTTGAGATAAGTGAATTCCTTTGTTGTTCCTGGCTACTTCAATGCCTAAGAAAAACCTTAAAGTGCCCAAATCCTTGATACTGAATTCTTGATGCAGAAAAGACTTCAAAGAATTGATCTCTTGTAGATCATTCCCACCAACCAATAAATCATCAACATAGATAAGGATGCAAGTGTAAGAGGAATCTGTCACTTTGTACAAGAGAGAATGGTCTGCCATGCTTTGAATATAGCCTAGCAATTGAATCTTGTCAGTCAACTTAGAAAACCATTGGCGTGAAGCCTGTTTTAAACCATACAGAGACTTCCTCAATCTGCAAACAGGATTCTTAAAACCTGCAGGAGCCTCATAACCCTTTGGAAGAGTCATATAAACTTCCTCATGGAGATCACCATGAAGGAAGGCATTATTCACATCAAGTTGGTGAATATGCCAGTTCCTGTGAGCTGCAATTGCTAGAAAAGTTCTAACTGTAGTCATCTTAACCACAGGAGCAAAAGTATCCTGATAGTCCACTCCCTCTTGTTGTGTGTTCCCTTTAGCCACAAGCCTTGCTCTTAACCTGTCTAAGCTCCCATCTAATTCAAACTTTGTTTTGTACACCCATTTGTTCCCAATAGGTTTCTTGTTGGGTGGTAATTCAACCACATCCCAAGTGTGGTTCTTGATTAAAGCTTTTATCTCATGCTGCATAGCAGCATTCCAGGCATCAGATTTAGAAGCTTCCCTGTATGTGTCAGGGTCATGATGGGATGATATATTGAGGACAAACTGTCTGTAATGAGGGGAAAGATTGTCATATGAGACTAGAGAAGATAGAGCAAACCTTGTATCTTGAATCTAAGGCAAATGAGAAGAACTGGCAGTGCTAGATTGATTGGCCAAATAACAATGATAGTCTTGGATGAAACGAGTTGGGGGTTTGATGACTCTACCTGACTTTCTAAGGGGAACAGGTTGAGTTGGAGAAGGGAGACTAGAGGCACTTGGAGAATTGGTTGGTGATTGAATGATAACAGGTGCAGGAGAGGGAGGAGGTGAAGTAGATGGTTGAGGATTAGGAGAAGTAGGGTTGACAGGAGGAGGTGGAAGGAAGGGTTGATCATCTGGAAAAGGGGGTGAAGTAGAAGAAGGAATGGGAAAGAAGAAGTCAATGGGGTCTGAATCTGTGGAAGAATGACTAGTAGAAGTGGCTGTGTGGAAGGGAAATTCTGTTTCATAAAAAATGACATCTCTTGAGATGAAAATGTCATGAGATGATAAATCATAGATCCTGTATCCTTTGATTCCAGGAGGATACCCTAGGAATACTCCTTTTCTAGCTCTAGGCTCGAATTTGGTTCTGTGTTTGCCTAAGGTACTAGCATAGCATAAGGATCCAAAAACTTTGAGGTCTGGAGGGGATTTATGGAGGGATTCATATGGTGTTTTGTTTTTTAGGACTGAAGAAGGGACCCTGTTGATCAGATATACAGCATGTTTTATGCAGTCAGCCCAAAAAGTGGCAGGTAAGTTGGCTTGGAATTTTAAAGCTCTGGCTACTGCTAAAATATGCTGATGTTTTCTCTCTACTTTGCTGTTTTGTTGAGGAGTTTCAACACAGCTCATCTCATGGACAATGCCTGTGGTTTGAAAATATTCCTCCATGAGAAATTCTTTTCCCTGGTCACTTCTTATCCTTTTAATGACTGAGTTAAATTGCTTCTGCATCTGGTTACAGAATGCAATCAATTTGGACCTAGCATCAGACTTGAGAGAAAGAAAAATAACCCATGTCATTCTAGTAAAATCATCCACAATGGTTAAGAAGTATTTAAATCCATCATAACTTGGGACAGGATTAGGACCCCATATGTCAACATGCAGGAGTTCAAAGGCATGTTGAGTTACAGACTGACTCAATGGAAAAGGAAGTCTCCTTTGCTTAGCAAAGTGACAAACATCACAAGGCAAGTCTCTCTGAGTATGAATGGGGGTACAAAATTGTGAGAGATGTGGAATTTTTGAGTGGGAAACATGTCCTAAACGAAAATGCCACAAATCAATGGAGGGTGAGCTGACTGCTGAGATGTGTTTAGGAGGACTAGGAACTTCTAGGTAGTATAGGCCATTGATCAATCTAGCAGAACCACTCAGTCTCATCTGCTTCAGATCCTGTAGAAGACAAAGGTTAGAGTGGAATGTCAAACTGAGAGAGTTGTGTGTGGTTAACTTGCTCACTGAAATCAAGTTGAATGTAAAAGAGGGAACATAAAGAGCATTGTGAAGGACCAGGTTCTCATTTAAGGTAGTAGTGCCACTGTGAGTGGCTTGAATCTGTTCTCCAGTGGGTAAAGTGATAAAAATATCTTGGAGGACTTTAGGTGAGTCAAGATAATGAAGGGAAGAAACAATGTGATCAGATGCTCCTGTTTCAAGGATCCATCTGTCATGTTTGGTTGATGAAGCATGGAGAATAGGTTTTGGCACTGAACACTGAGATGAAGTACCTGTGTTGGTGACAAAAGCTGCTGCAGTGTGAGATGACTGACCCTTCTGAGAGACCATCAAGCTCATCAGTTTGTCATATTCAGACCTGGTAAGTTTGATTTCCTCATCTGGTTGAGAAGTGGAGGTGAAGTTGACATAACCTCGACCTCTACCATAACTGTTGTTTGGATTTCTGGAAACAAAATCTTTGGGAAAACCATGCTTCTTGAAGCATTTGTCCTCAGTGTAACCATGCTTTTTGCAGAAGGTGCATTCCACTACTGTGATAGGAGCTGAAGCAGGAGGCCTAGAACCATAACCAGGTGGCCAACCATGCTTTTGATAGCAGGTATCCTCTGTGTGACCTTCTTTCTTACAGAAAGTACAGAAAGGCCTCTTGATAGGCATAGAAGATCTCCTGTTGTTGCCTTGCATAGCAAATATAGGGTTGTCTGAATGCACAGAAGCAATCAGTTTGCCAGTTTGTGTGCCATATATCTGTCGTTCATGTTGCAACATCCTCTGAAAAACTCTGTTAATATTAGGCAACTCATCTCCAAATAGCACCTGGGATCTGACTCCAGAGAAGTTGTCATTGAGTCCTCGAAGAAATTTAATCACATAACTAGTCTCCTGATATTCTAGAACTCTCTTCATAGCTGTGCAAGTCAGGTGACTAGTAGGCGTACAATCACATGGCAACAAGGGTTGATAGTTTTCAAGCTCATCTCTAAGTGTTATAACATGGCCATAGTACTCTGTGACAGTTTGATTTCCTTGTTTAAGACTAGAAAGTGCTTCTTCTAACTCAGCAACTCGCACAATATCACCAGAACCATACCTGGTCTGAAGGCTTTTCCAAGCTTCAATAGCTGATTTAACAGAAAGAATGGTTTTCCTGATTTCTGACTCTACAGACTGTTGAATCCAGCTTAGAATCATTACATTGTTCCTAATCCATGCACCATACTTTGGATCTGTGTCTGGAGGTTGAGGAATCATACCATTAATGAAGCCCAACTTGTTCTTTGCAGCCAAGGCATTGAACATAGCGCGACTCCAGTCGTTGTAGTTCGTTGTATTGAGACGTTCTGCAACCAAAAGTGACCCTGGCTGCTCGGAACCGTGGAGGAAGTAAGGATCTTCCATGGGATAGACTGTCTGCTGAAATTGTTGCTCTGCATTGTTGGGAGGCTGCTCGGTTGCAGCTTGGTTATCTGCCATTGTAGGCGGCGGCGGCTAGGTTTTAAGGTGAGGCTCTGATACCATAACAACAAATTGATGTGGGAAAACCCTAAAACCTACTTCTCTTTCATTCATCTCAAGCCTTTATAGGCAGATCAAAGGAAGAAGACAAACCAGCTCCTTACATGTTGTTTGGTAGCTTGGTTGGGAAACAAGTACAACTTGTGCAGAAAGAAAGAAAGAACATAACGTCTAGTACAACACGGTGACGTTTAACAAAGTAAGTGGACATGGGCAAAACGAAGACACTTAAGCCTTCTTCTTCCTCTCAACACAGTCGACCGTTGGAAATGAAAAAGGGGGAAGATCGATTTTCAATTTGGACTGCCTGTTTCGGCCGAAGCTAGTGAACGACCGTAAAATCAGCACGGTTTGCAGCTGACCCTAGCTTACCACTCCTAACACTACAAAATTAATGATTTCAATCTGACTGACAAACCAAAAAACTCATTCGAAATCATCAAGGAAACCCCTTTCACCTTCGCTCCCTCCGTAGATCAAATCACATACATACACAACAGCTAGTTAACTACGCTCCCTCGAGCTGGTACCTACGGATAACTAAATCAATTACGTCCAATACATGCAACATATACGAATAGGTCAGTATATTTAGTTTGGCTCTGCTGTAGGTTTTGTAGAAATAGCTTATTATTGGAGCTTTTAAAGAAGCATTTTTTTAAAAAAGTAGCCGAGTGTTTGGCTGAAAACTATTAGAACTGTTTTTTTAATATAAGAGCTTATGTAAAATGACTATAATGATATATAATATAAAATATGAACAAAAATTCTAGATTAGTCAAAATGAATCTTGTTAGATTTTTTTATATGAAATAATATGATTTTATAATTTATTTTATTTTTAAAATGATATAAATGAATGAAATTTATATTTTTGAAATAAAATTAAAATATGATAAAAATAATCTTGTATTTTCAAAATAATTTTTCACAGAAACTGCAAAAAGGAGCTTATGCTTTTTGTTATACAAAAGTATTTTTCAATTTTTTTTAAAAAAACGTATTTAGGTGTACTTGATTATTCTTTAGCTTTTGAAATCAAAACACTTCTAAAAATCCGATCAAACATAGACATAGCCAAAATACTTATTCGATCGATGCTGCTGGCCATCAGAAGCAATTGGAGGTGGCCACTGTATACTATGCTATCTTATCCTCAACCTCAAGTGCATGATTGTTAGACAATCTTGATTCTTGCACCATCACCAGATTACATATATGATATATCATATATGATACATCCCACGCAAGCACGCACATCGAAGACATTATAATAATAATAATAATTATTATTATTACTATTAATTATTATTATAGTGTGGCTATCAGCAAATAGATAATTGATTAATGGTCCCCACCCGAGTGTCAATTGGAACCCCCTCCTTGTCGGATGTACCAACCACCAACTACCAATTAACAATGTGATCATCAACGCAAAATACACCCACCAGGCCTTCCTCAAAAAAAAAAAAAAAAAAAAAAAAAAAATACACCCACCAGGCCACCATCGATCAATATGGATCTTTTTAGCTCCAACTTGTCTAATATCCCGCATGACAAATTATAATTGGCTGATTTTCTTCTTTCTTAATTCACAAACTAATTCAACTAATAAAAAAGAAAAAAAAAACAGATTTCACGGTGACAACATTTCACGGCAAGGGAACCATTTTCCCGTTTGGTTTTGGAGAAAGCAAATAACTTGGTGCTATGTAATGTATATTTATCTTACATAACAGGGTGTAAAATGATATTACGGAAACCTTACGTAATAAATGTTAAACCTCATGTTACTTAAGATAATAAGTCATTACGAAAATAATACGTAATGCTTCTGATTTAATTATCAGGTAGTAAATGACTAACGTTCAGTAACATTTACGTAATGAATATGAATTTTATGTAACACTTTTAAAGATTTACGTAATGAAATGTTTTTAGCGAATAAGAGTAAATAAATTACAAAGAATGGAAAGGACGAAGTACATGGCACAAATCTGAATTTAGAGGGACAAAGACAGTTGCATCTCAAAGACAATTTCACCTATCAGAAAAAGTGTTTTGGTGCTGTGAAATCCATTGCCGTTAAATATTTGTTTCTTTCCTTTTTTGTTAGTTGAATTTAGTTTGAAACTAAGAGCAATTAATTTATTAATTAATAAAGAAGAAAAATCAGCCAATCATAATTTGTCGTGTTGGAGGTTGGACGGATTGGCTCCCTCCAACCCTCCAACCAAGGTTAGAGCTAACAAATTTCCCATCAACATATATCGATATGAACTGGTGAGAAGGATATGTAATGGCGAGGATACATATGTATTGCCATAGCTCAGATGAAGATTGGCGAATGATGAAAATGAGACCGGCTGTTTGACGTTTGATTTGAGCAAATCTCGTTCGGAATTCGATTTGTTTACTAACTAGTTGAGATTGAGCTAAACCTTGTTCAAATTTCAAGGCTCGCGAGCCATCTCAATTTAGTAAGTGATATGTCTTTTTTTTTTTTTTTCTTTCTTTTGATGAAATGTACTTTTCAGATATGCGAGTGTGAGAGAGAGGATATCCACGACAAGCACATAGCAGCTATTTGTTGAATGGTGATTTTGTTATGCATCAGGTGGTGCATGGGCCAATTGAATTAAGCTGTCCATTATAACATGCAGTAACTGTAGATTGATAATTTGCAACGAAGTCTACCCGAAGCACTTACATGGTCCTTTAACTCAATCAATAATCAAAGTGTAGTCTCAAAATTGGTGCGATGTGAAGGCACAAGCACCAAAATAATGAGTTGAATAATAAATTTTCATGGACAGCAAGATTGAAGAAATGAATGATACATGAAATCAATTGCCAATCGTGGGAGAGAGAGGAATATAATTGCTTTGCTCCCAAATTTCCTATCATCATTGGTCTTTCTCTTTCTTTACTGCTCGTTAGATAATAGATAGGTACTAGTTTTTTGGTTCGCGCTTCGCAGTGGTAATCATCCCTCCAGAAGTTTTACGTAATGTATAATGATTACGAAAACCTTACATGATACGTTTGTTTAATTGTTACATACGAAATATTTATCTCTCCATAAGCTTTAAATAATGCATTTTAATGTAAGTAACAGTTATAAAACTGTGTCACGTAAATATTTCGTAATGTGTGGTCTAATAAAAAGCATCTATGAAGAGTACCACATTTTACTAAAATGTTATCTGGGAAATAACAAACATTTAAAAACATTTAAAAAGTTATAAAATAGTGTTACATAAATATTTTATAATGTGTGATCTAATAATATCTCTCCATAAGCTTTATATATCTCTCCATAATATCTCTCCATAAGCTTTAATTAACAAAAAAACAATTTACCAAAAGTACTACATACATTTGACTAAAATGTTATTAAAAAATAAAAAATATTTAAAATGTATAGAATAGTGTTACGTAAATATTTCATAATGTGTGATCTAATAATAAGACCAATTTACAGAAAATTACATTTGATTAAAATATCTATCTCTCCATAAATTTTACGTAATGCATACGCAATGTACGTAACTATAATTAGAACAATTTAATTGATTGTAAGCGACATTTTTGTAAGGAACTGTGTTCCTATTTTTTAGTTTCTTTTTTTTATTAATTAATAATAATTAATATATATCTTGTATGTATGGGCATAGAGTGGTGTGTCAGAGCTTTTATAAAATAAGCCAAGAAACAGTTAGAAACCCGCCTTTTTTATTTAGGATGATTATAATTATGATAAGTAGAGATTTAGTTAAATTATGATTATTATTATTAGGTTTTTCTTATATTTTTTTTTATAAATATGTATGTAGGGTTTTATTATCAATCAAACAAAAAGAATATTAAGAAAACTATCCAACTCTAAACCTCTCTCTCAATTCTTTTCTTCCCCAAAGGCCGCCGGCTATTCTCTCTATTCTTCTCCAACTTTGTTCTTCAACCCTAAATCCTCAATTCTTATCTCTACATCCCTAATTTCTATTCCAAATTTCTATTTTCTCGTCTAATCGCGGGTGCTGAAGATGATCAGTCGCTATAAGTCCTAGAAATAGGGTTTCTAATAGTGGTATCAGAGCCCGATTGCAGGTACTCATACTAGAGTCATGTCGAGATTCGAAGGGCTCTCAACGAGAGAACTTGCAAAATCTCTTAAATTGGAATTGGAAGCTGTGAACAACCATAGAGAATAGAGAGGATCCCAACCCTGTCGTAAACCGTAGCTTGCACCGCAATCGAACAGCTGATCGCAAAAATGGATTTCGAAGATTGGTTTGAACAATCCACATTCCCAATCGAGCTCAAGCGAGTTGGAACACACACCGCGTGATGCTGGTGTCGATGGAGGGGTTGATGGTAGCGAATTCGGCAGCCACAAAGGACACGCCCCACCATCGACCACTGCTGCCAAGTCTGCAACGAAGTCAGATTCGGTTAAGACGGACGAGGAAAAATGGGCTGTCATATCTTCGCTAACTATGTCTGTCGCTATGAAGAAGGAACATGGAAGAATCATTCTTTCTTATCTTCCTTTAGAGACATCGAAATCCCCTACAGAACTGGAGCTTGTACAGGAAAAGGATAAATCTGACAGTCGTCCAGAGTGAGGGCACCAGATTGGGAGCTGGGCTGTTTAAAACCTTATCAAACCACCATTTTGGTGGCCGCTGGACAATCCACCATCGAGGACTACTGGAAGGAAGAGTAGGGCCCGCGTGGTTCGTCGCATGCGGCGAGATCCCGAAGCTGGCTGGTGACAGGGATGCCAAGGACGATGCTGATCATTGGGGAGCTGAAGACGGCGGAGGCTTCGGACTGACCGTCGTGCGTTCGAGCGGGTCGGTCATCACCGAGGACTGGTTTGCCAAAGCGGAAGGTCAAGGAGGTGGAAGTCAACTACAATCTTGAGGGCGAGGTTGCTTCCAAGAGGGGTGAATTGTTAGAAACCCGCTTTTGGGGTTTCTCTTATTATTTATTAGTAGGATAATTATAATTATGGTTCGTAAAAAATTTAGTCGAATTAGGATTATTATTAGGTTTTCCCCATATTTTCCTATTAATATGTACTTGTGGTTTCATTATCAATCAATGAAGAAGAATATTAAGAAAACAATCCAACCATGAACCTCTCTCAATCCTCTCAATTCTGATCCTCTTCTTCCCCAAAGGTCGCCTGTCATTCTCTCTGTTCTTCCCCAATTATGTTCTTCAAGCCTAAATCTCCAATTCTGTTCTTCAACCCTGTATAATAAGAATATTGAAAATTTGTTTATTTGAGTATTTTTTTAAATTGAGTGCATATGAAAACTTTTATATTCAATCTTATTTGTTGATCCAAAATTATCATCACATTTTAGTTAATACTCAACATATTTGGTATCAAAGCTTATACTCTTCTATCCTCCCAAAATTCTCATTTTCTGGCATAGAAAATTTCTCAAAAAGCCATTATAGTAGGTTCACCAAACACCATGATTGCTAATTCTTCAAATCAAATTCTCATTTTTGATGAAGTTGTACGAGCACTCGAGTGTCCAAATGGAGCCTATTTTCATTTCTCAGGATTTGTGAGATTTAATCGTAGAAGGCTATGGCGATCCACAGCAAGAGGAAGAATACTCCAAGAAATGGCCAGGCGAGTAGACAAAGGCATACAAGGATAATGCCAAGCAAAATGCTAGTGTCCTAAGAATTATTCGGCAAGCTGTGACCAAAAAATTTTCCCAAGAATTTAATACATCAAAAAGACCAAAGAAGATTGAGATGTCTTGCATGAACAATTTCAGGGTTAAGAGAAGGCAACATCCATTAGATGTCAGCAGTTATGGTGTGAGTTTGACAACTTGATGATGAAGGAAACTAACACAATTAAAGACTTTCATTCTCGCGTGGAAGAGACAGTCATCCATATCAATGTAGAAAAATATGGTGGGGGGACTTCAGTGGTGGACCCATGAATTTTATATAGGGGTGTCCTCTTTTAAAAAATAAATTAAATAACATAATTCTCAAATAATTAATAAAATTTAAATAATTCTTATATAAGAAAATACCTGAATCGTACGAGTTGAAAAAATTCCACGATGTGTTTTCATATTTAAAAATAGCTGTAAAATACACTTGGTGTTTACACTGCTCAAAAAAATTGTCTTTGTACATCCTACTATAATCATTCACGAATTGATCACATATTCAATTTTTTCACTTTTTCTTGATGTAACTCAAAGCTGAAAAGACTCTTTCAACACTTGTCGTACAACAATGTTTAAAATAATTTGTTTAAATGTTAGCTTTTGAAAATAATTAGAGATAGGGAATAACATTTTACTATTACACAGTGTTTCAAATCGAACAACAAATAAGTTGTAGCCTAAAGAAAATTATTTTTTATTAATAATAATAGTGTCCTGGGTTTGAATTACTCAAACTACAACCTATATTCCCATAAGCAAACTAAAAGATGAGAGTATGATAATTATTTTTTCAAATTTCAGGGGTGTCCCCGACTATCAGTTATAATTTTTTTGTCCATACGTAATTTATCACTGGGGGTTGGATAATCGTTTTTCCAAAATTTAGGGGTGTCCTGGGACACCCCCAATCATGCGTGCGTCCGCCCCTGGGGGACTTCCTCGTATCAACAAAGAAGACAAAATCTATGAAGTATGCATATATGAACAAATGCACCGTTTACCATTTCCAAAAACTTCTTGGAGAGGAAAAGCTTCATTTGCGTTGGTACATGCAGACATATGCAATTTAACCAGAACACAATCACTCACCGACAAAAGATAGTTTTTGCTATCTGTAGATGGCCACATCGGAATGATGTGGATATTCTTTCTGGAGTAAAAGTTATAATTTTTTCAAGTTTCTTCAATTCCAAACTATAGCTTAGAAAGGAAAGTGGTCATCAAATCAAAACACTCCGAACATATCATGGAAAAGAATTCATATATACTCCATTCATGGAGTATGGTCTGTTACACTACAACAAAATGGAGTTGCATAACGGAAAAACCACACAATTGTGGAGATGGCGAGAAGCATGCTCAAAGGCAAAAAGCATCCCAAAAACTTGTGGGTAACTGGAATAAGAAGTCTATGGGTAACATTTGTTACATACATTCATGCCCAAAGTGAAGACTATATAAAGGTAAGTTGTAGGTAGTTTGATTTTCAGCCATAATTATTTCATTTAGCTAGCGAGCAACATCTTGAACCAATAAGCCGAGGATTTGAGATGTCTTTTTAGGTTGTGGGCAAAATCAACGTAAGTGATCCCAAATCTTATTGACAAACCAGCATCCCATTCGAAATCATCGAGGAAACACCAAACGTAGTACCCCTTTACCTTCGCTCCCTCCCTGGATCCAATCACATACATACGCAACAACAGTAATTAGCTGGTGCAATCCAATACTTATGCTAGTTTGGTTTTGGTGATAATTAAATTGACGTATTATCATCAATGCATACATAATAATATACATGTATATAAGGAATTTAGTTTATTGTATTTTACATCGTTTGATTTATGTGATAGTTATTGTAGTATTTATGTAAGTTATATTACTTTTGGGTGAAATAACGCTTCTATCCTTTGTTTTTTATATAAGAAAACAACATACATATAAATGTAGAGATATACTTGGAAGAAAATAAAAAGACTCAACAATTTCAATCAAATTATCTCAACAATCTCAAAAAAAACTTGAGATTTAACTATCACTCGTTTAGAGTGATAGTTTGTGTCATTTCAAACAAACAATGCATGTATTTTTTATGCAAAAATAAAAAAAAAACAATATATTGTAGACATTGCATATATTATAACTATTCCAACCAAACAATACCAAAACCAAACTAACCCTTACTTTATGGCCATCAAAAGATATTGGAGGTGGGTGCTGTGGTATCTTATCCTCAAAGCATCTTTAAGAGCCATTTCAAGTGGCAGTGCATGATTGTCAGCCAATCCTGCACCCATCACCAGATTACATATACCCCACGCTCGTCAACGTAAGGTAACTCCAATAATATTGATAATTAATTGGGACATATATAACGTACCATTTTCAGTTACATAAATTGTGGGATTGTGGTAGTTGTTTTTTACATACAAGAGAAGCTCCTGGAACCCTTTGGGATAGATGAAAAGCCAGCTCAAACCCGTCTGCATGAATTATTACTATTAATATTATAAGCATATGCACGTCAATGTCATGGTAATTGCAAGAGAGAAGAGATTGACAAAGCCAGCTAGCTGTAGGAACAAGACTTATTATTATTATTATTATTATTATTATTATTATTGTTGTTGTTGTTATTATAGTGCCAGCCGGTATCAACAAATTGATAATGAATGAATGGTCCATATATACCGGTGTGCCAATGGGAATCCCGTCCTTGTCGGCTGTCAAGACAAAGAAAAACAGCCACGGCCCAATCAATATCTATCGATACACTATTATATATATATATATATATCTACAGT
This sequence comes from Linum tenue, assembly GCA_946122785.1. Classification (NCBI taxonomy): domain Eukaryota; kingdom Viridiplantae; phylum Streptophyta; class Magnoliopsida; order Malpighiales; family Linaceae; genus Linum; species Linum tenue. The sequence continues at coordinate 3,628,442 of CAMGYJ010000006.1, read as the reverse complement.
ATCATTTATAGCTGAAAAGTAAAACTGACACCACCATTCAAAATTCCCTGCTTTTAGAGTGATTTTCGGAGGCTGACGTGGTACGGTGGTAGGCCATTTAGGCGGGCTTTCTTTCCTCTTTCATCTTCCGTCAATTGGATTTATTTTCCTCAACTGTTCCCGTAGCCATCCTCCCCGTATTTCTCTCTCCTTCATGCAGCAAAGTGCACACCGGTTCCCTATCTCCCCTGAAACCTATTCCCCTTCCCGCAGCAATGACAAACTCAACCATAATCTGTGGGCGACCAAACTCTTTCATTCCCATCACCACCACCAGTTCCCTCAAGGTCCCTGTTGTCTTTGTCGTCGTCATCAACTTCAACTACCAGGAGCCCACTTTCTCCTCTTCCTATAGGGTTCCTAAACTGCATCCCCATTCTTATAACCACCTCGGTTTATGGATTCTATTCGGCGAGCTAGGACAGCGGGTTCCCGACGATGATTTCCCGCAGATTTCTACTCTTCCTTCCGAACTTTGTTTCCTGCTCCTTACATGCTGCTCGAAACCAAAATCTCACTTTGTTGAAGGATTCTCCATCGCTTCTGTGTAACCGATTCTTTGCGTTAGGGGCCACCGATCCGGCCTCAGTTTCCCGATTGGTGCGGGTGTTGTACATCAACGTCAAACGCTGTTGCCCGGTATTCCTTCGACAGCTGTGATTGCAAGTAAGTTCTCATTTGTTTTTTTAATTATCTGTCTAGGGCCATCAGGGTGTAGCCGATTAGTGGTGGAAGCTAGGGATTGTGTTCCATTTTTAGGTCCATATATTTGGTTAGATCTAATGTCATTGGTTCGAATCAGCATAATCCTTCCACTGCCGACATATACATAGCCATCACCTTCCCTCGACTGGATTTGGCGTAGCTGTTCTTTGTTCCTCCAACAGGGTGCGATAGATGCGTCTGGGGTTTGTTGCTGATCGGCCGTCTTCGAGAAGAATGTCGGAGGTTTGTATATACAAATTTATGATAAAATCTTATCACTGAACATCTTGATTTTGACCTTCATGAACTCAGTTCCAGTTAATTACCCGCACAGAATTCACACCTAGCTTTGTCTCATTGACGCGGTTGAGGGTTTAGGAATCGGTTTTCACTTTGAGAACGAGATTAAGTTGGCTCTGGACGACATTTACAGAAGTTCGCAACTAGGAGAAGATGAGATATCCATTGACCCCACAACTTGCTCCATGGCCTTCCAGATATTGCGATTCCATGGACACCCTGTATCTGTAGGTACTTTAATTATTTGTTTGTGTGTGTTGAATTCACTTTTGTGAATCACCTACTGGTGGGATTATTAATCAATTCACGAATTTGGGCAAGTGCTTAACGTTCTTAGCTATCCATTCCACTCCGGTTTGGCACCTGTGGCTCGCAAAAGAAACATTGAGCAGAATTGGACATAGAGCTCAAGGCTCCTTAAAATTGTCATTCAGGTTTTGCATTCACTTTCTTTGCTTTTTTGTTTATTTCACTAGCAATTTGAATATATTATACCATCATTTGCATGGATCGATGTGTTTCAGTTGATAGGATGTTATACCCACAAGTAGTTGTAGTTTTTATTAGCCTTTCTCTGGCGGCATTTTGGTCTGTTTCCATTGATTTCATGTCGACGACTATGGCAGATCGGGATCTAAAATCTTTTTGCTTCTATTCATTTGTTTTTCTGTGTACATTTAGCTCTGGATTTAGTTCGGCATTCAATCTGCTACTGCATTGTGAACTATACTTTTTAGGACTTGCGCTTTTCATAGTAGTTGTCAAAAGGCAGGGAAGGCCTATGATCTCCCGCAGATGGAGAGAGGAACATGAAATGTACCAAGATTGAGTTCCACAGTATAGTCTCCTACAATGTTAAATGTACTGGCTACATTGAGTGTTCTGCCATCACCTCATTTCTAACAAGAAAAACTACTACTTTCCTATCAGGTGATGATGATTGTGCATGGAAAGCATTTTGATTGTTTTTCTTTATGCTTCTGAATATTGGTTGGATTGGATCCGAAAGTTGGTTGACCAAACTGAAAAATTTACCAGGAAGGCAAGCGTGAAGCTTCTCGATATTGGTTGTGTGCTTCTGCAACAGCTTCTCTTTGCCTGTTGTTGTGTTGAAATGGATGAGACTAAATGCACAGGAAACTAGATATGTAGTTCTTAATTCTTAATATGTGTTTTTTTGCTGTTGGACGAGACCAATGGACAGTTTCAGGTCATTCTTCTATATGCACTTCGCAGGCCCAATGTCATATTCAATCCCACGCAGATTCAGGCTGCAGTGAAATATTATGACATGCTATTCATTGCAAATGAGGTAATCTGTACTTTTGTAAGGCTTGGAACAATGTTTTTGCCTCTGTTTCAATCTATTAGTTGTATTATATAGTTGTAGGATTTCATTTTTGTCTGTTTTTACAGCCAAGAAATACCCTCTTTCGTCATGAATGACTAAAGATTTAGTAGCTAAATATTTGCTGCATAATGGGGCATTTGTAGTTCATTTGCTACATTATGTTTGCTGCATAATGGAAGCCTTCTGTTGCATCCAGACATTCACATTTTCCTGTTGTCATTCCCATACAATTAACTACAACAAGCTAAGCCTCTTTATTGTTATTAATTTAAAAGAAGTAGCAGTGACATGAAGTTAGACTGGGACAATATCATTAGTTTCAATCTTCCAGGTTCTTTGTTATTGGTATCTAAGTATCTTTAATGTCTCAAGCTCAGATCGTAAGATTTTGTGATTACTGCTTCCACTACTCAAATTCAGTTATGAGTTTCTACCTGTCGTTGATTTCTATTAAATCTTACTTTGCCTTAGAATATGTCGCTCTTGCTTTGAAAGGTCTTGCTGATTGATATCATATTAGGGTGATACCATATTCTCTAACCGCCAAGAGGAAATGCAAGAAAAGGGACATATCCCTTTCCTTTGTCGCACCTGATGTGTCAATTCGCTCTATATTGTATTATACTGACAATGTGTTCACTATCCATCGATCTGCTGACACAATTGTATTTTCCCCTGTTGGATGCATCAGACTTAGCAAAGGTCATACCGAACCGCAAGCTACACATCATCCAAGGTGCTGATCATGGATACCGTTCTCATCAAACCTCCTCACACATAGTTTTGGAGTTCATAAAATAAATATTGCATTAGCCAAACACGAGCTTCTGGATATGCATGCAATAGTTGTAGTTGTTCTTATTAATATCATATAGTAGCTGCTGATTGATATCATATTAACCTCTCTTTAAAGAATTCTTGAAATTCTGATGTATTAGACACCGTCGAGACTTTCCAGTGGCAAGAAGTTTTTATGAATTCTTTAGATTTAATAATCCCTGCAGGGATCAATGGTATAAATGAGGTTTTTATGAAGTTTTTATGATACCCTTTGATCCCCATGGTTTCGTGTTGCTTTTTGGCTTATACTCCGTCTTTTGAATTCCGCTTCTTAATCATTGTCCACCAATAATAATTATGAGATCAAAATCAGTGGCTTGATGTTGTATTCATATTGTTTCTTTGTAAAAGTTTTTATATATTTGTTTGTAAAAATTAAGAACTTACCGTATTTACTAGAATTGAGCTTTTAAAATAAGTGGGAAATTAGTGAAGCTCTAATCTCATACACAATACATCTCTTTTTCCCTGTTAGAGTAGCAAACTTGGTGTAAACTAACATATTTTGAAATGTGACATCTTTGACAAGAAGGTTTTCAACATACAAATCGATGCTCCGTTCATATTTACTTTCAGAAATTATTCGAGTTTTTTTGCCTACAAGAATTTATGTGGATTGACCCCTATTTTCTGGATTTGTCTTCAATTTTCACGACTCTAGCTTTGCCCACGGTTATGCCGCCGGTCATTATTCGAGTAGAAAACTTACATCATTTTATTTAGTAAATTATTTTTCTTAGTCGATACACATGTACAAGGAAAGACCTTGCTGTTTTCTATCAATGTAAAGAGAGAGAAATGGTTTTTTACCAGTATAGTAAGATGTCAACATGTCTGTTATTAGTAATTTAATCAAAATCAGAATTAAAACCTATTTAAATAGTCGAAACAATATCTCAAATATACTAATAAGCCAAATTCGTTAGTGCATGAACGCACATACTCTTTAAATCCAAATCGATGCATCATTACTTAATCAAAATCAAAATCTAATTATTACTCTTCTCAATCGGCCAACGGACCGGGATAAAATCTAGAGAGGAACAAGAAATTCGTTAAAAAGAGAGAGACAAAAATGGATCTATCTATCTATATCTATCTATCTATAACATATATTATGGGTGTTTTCTACAAACAATTTGCCACGTCAGTCAAAGATGATCTCTTATGACTCCACTCTATTGGCACTTCAGACTTCAGAGCCTGTTTTCGCTTTTAATCATCTCTTTTTTGGCCCGTGCATGAATGGAGTCCAACTGTAGTAAATGTTCACTTCTCCATCGCCACTGAAAAACTATCTCCTTGCAAATTTCTTTAATTAGTTATTTAATAAATTCAAATAAAATAATGCATAATTTATGATCATCCCACCCACGTACAAGCAATTCATTCCTTTTAACTTTTTATTTCCTTTTTTAATCAAGTCCATCCTTCACTTTTTATTGGATATAGTTTAAATTAGAGCTTTCAATCGTTTTCTCTGATTAATGGAGACATTATAATGCATGCCATCGCTGCGCCGCCGGTTTGTAAAATTTTACCGTACCTATTGAGAAAACATCCTATCATAGTTTAAAATTCTAAAAATATTTTAGCGGTATAAAATGGACGAACCACAATTAAATCACAATTTCAGTATAAAATATTTTATAGTTGACTTTTCCGGTACAACTTCTGGTATGGTTTTACAATCCTTATAAATTATGTATCTTCTCTATTTTTATTTTAAGTTCCAGCCTTTTGTGTTTCTCTAAACCAACAAATGGAAAATAAAAATTTAGTATATATATGGCAAAGGCTAGCATATGTGTCTTTTGATCATATCGACGAATCATAACCGTTGATTTTCATTTCAAAATTAAATGAATCTTATGGTTTAAGTTAGAGAATTGAGGACTGGGGTTCACCCTTTGGAGGTTAGGTATAGTATTCAGGTTCATTCACAGTCTAAATAACAAAACACGACAGGGGTATGATAATTTAAGCGCGCATCTGAACCACATATATATTAAGAAGTGGAGGCAAAATCAAAGGTACGACATACCTTGGGTAATAAAATAATATCTAGACCTTGAATTAACTACAATTTGGGAGATGACTTAACCCTCAAAAATCTAGATCTTAATTCTATATATACATCTCATACACTAAGATTAATTTAATTGGAAATAATATTTGACAGTCATGATTCATCAATTTTATATGCTCGATTTTAGTGTTTAGGGTCTATGATTTAGATAAATAAGATCTTGGGTTCACTCATTAATTGTTAGCGTACAATATCATAAATGTCTGAAAATTTGACATTAGATGTTGCATTTAAATAACATGATTTGTTTTTTTAATATAGTACTTTAGTTAACTATATATGCAAATTATTAGAAGATTGTTTTAAGATAAATTATGCACAATTCTTTCTTTTTCATGGCTTTCAAGTACATTTATTAGCAACAATGTTTTTACTTTTTTCAAATATAATTCCAATTTATTTGTTTTCCTTTGATATTGATTAATATAATTCCTTTATTTTTTTCTTAATACGTGAAAATTGAAAACCTTGAGCTATAGTTGGAATCTAGAGCAAAGTTTATCAACAAATCAACTTTTTAGTAGATTAAAAATTCGAGTCCAGAGCTAGCTAAGAATAGTAATCCAAAATTAGTTGTAGATTATGCTCAATTGACGGGAAAGAGAAGTCCTATGTTTGGCTCGCTTTTAAAAGTGTTTTTCTGCTTCAAAAGTCAAAGTAGGACCAAAGGCCTCTAAAAAAACAATTTTTGAAAAGTACTTTTGTATCACATAAAAGCAGAAACTCTGATTTTGAGCTTCTGCGAAAACGTGTTATAAAAACATAAGATTATCCTTATCATATTTTGATTTTATTTCAGAAAAATATAATTGTCTTCATTTATATAATTATTTAAATTAAATAACTTAGAAAATAATATTATTTCATATAAAAGACACCTAACAAGATCTATTTTGACTATGTTTTATTTTTAATTTTTTTACGTATTTTATATTAGAAAGTGTTTTTTGTCATTCAACATGACCTCTTATATTAAAAAGTACTTCTAATAGTTTTTCAGTCAAACACTTAATTGTTGTTTTTGGAAAATACTTCCTTAAAAGCGTCAACCAAAAGTTGCTTTTGTAAAAGGTACAACAGAGCCAAACTAGCCCACGATAAGAGTATAATGTTTTTTCAAGTATTAGTAACTGCAAATTGACTATAAAATCTGTTGTGTCCGATTTAACAGGCAATATCTGAATTCCCTTATATTTGGTGGTGCTCAGGTTAAGTACCATCTGAGTTCAACAAGACTTTTGATTGCCTATATAAAAAATGTATATAAAGTTCTTTGATGAGAGTAAATAGTAGAAAAGCAGAAACCTAACATCACTAATGAAGAAAAATAACAAACAACAGAATGAAAGATAAAAAAGTAAACAAACAAACCGCCCATCGAGCGGGCATGACACTAGTATATAATAAAAAAGCAACCAAAGAGGAAATGATTGAGAGAGGATTAATTTTATATATATATATATATAAAATAAAAAAGCAACCAAAGAGGAAATGATTGAGAGAGAGAAAGAGGATTAATTATTGCAGGCAGGCCGGCAGAGGCCGGGGACGTACTGGTGAGAAGGACACGCCTGTCATTGGCGTAGCTGAGATGAAGATTGAGGGAGGATGAGTTGTTGTCGCTATTATCATCATCATTATCAAAGGGAGGAGCCTCTTCGGCGTAGTTGGTAGTATAGTAATTCACACCCAGAAAATCGAACGACCCCTTCACCAACTTGGACTCCTCTTGTGTGAATCTCGGCAGCTCTTCCCCACCAACTTCACCATGCTCTTTGGGTACTCGCCATATGTGATTGGATGCGCAAACCTAATTAAGTAGGGAGTTGCTAAAAGTCGCCCTTAAAATTGTTAAAGGTCGCCCTAAAAAGAATCAAAGTTACACTTTTATCTCCTTAGCTTCTTTACCTTCCCTTTATCAAACAAACACTACTTGGACTAAAAAAACACTATCTAAGGAGAGAAAAATCCATCGTCATTTTGAAGCCGATATCGTCGGAGTCGCTACTCCGACGAGGTAAATACATTAACTGAAAAAGGAAAAAAAAAAGAAAAAGGGAACCGCGGTCAACGCGCGGTTGAACCGACGGCTGACCGCGGTCAACCTGCGGTTGGACCATGGCCGGACCGCAAATGACTTGCGGTTGGACCATGGCTGGACCGCAAATCACCTGCGGTCCAGCCATGGTCCAACCGCAGGTCATTTGCGGTCCAGCCATGGTCCAACCGCAGGTTGACCGCGGTCAGCCGTCGGTTCAACCGCGCGTTGACCGCGGTTGACCGTCGGTCTAACCGCGGTTTGACTGCGGTCGGCACGGTTTTTTTTTTTTTTTTTACCTTCTTCTTCTCCGACGAAGCCTTCTTCTCCGGCGAAGGCTGTTGCGCGGGTGGGATCGCGGGAGTTCGGCGCGATGGAGCGAGGTGCAGAGGTCGCCGACGCGAGGTGGCAGGCAGTTGCAGAGGGTGATCGGCGCGATGGAGGGAGGTGCAGAGGTCGCCGACGGTTGGCAACGCGAGGTGGCCGGCGGTTGCAGAGGGTGATCGGCGGTGAGTCGGTGAACGCAGGAGTTTCAGAGGCGGTTGCAGAAGGTTTAGGGCTTGTTTGTTTCTTCCAATTTTGATTTTTTCATTAAGGGTGTTGGGGATGTATACATGGCCCGCGTGGGTTGGACCGATAGGGCCCAAGAGTAGAGTTTGGAAGGCTGAGGAATTGGACCCGGCCCAATGGGCCCAGAGGCAGAGGGAAAGTTGGCCCAGGAACAGGGAAGAGCTTCTCCAGACGGGTGGGGTCCGCAACCCTGACACGAGGCGCGTGCGACAGGTGGGCGCAGGGGTGTCCCAGGGTACGGGTCTGAGGACTAGCTGACGTCATGCGCCTGACCCTTCTGAACGGAGTGTCAGATGGTCGAGGCGCATGAGCGCTGGGCCGTACGGAGCATTAATTGCGGGTCTGGCAAGGGGCGGAGGAGAAGGATGTTGGTCGGCCGGGCTTCGAGTATAAATAGTCGGTTGGTGAAGTTCATTTACTCAGGTTGGTACTTCTCTCTAAAATTACTATTCACTTCTCTCTCTAGAAAAAGGAACTGACTTGGGCGTTGGAGTGCTAACGAGTCCTCCTCGGGACTCAGGTTAGCCGTGCAGCGTGCAGGTTCGAGCGTGCTGGAAGGGTCAAGCGCGAGGGTTCGGGTCGCCCAGTTACCGGGCTCGAACAATTGGCGCGCCAGGTAGGGGGACGCATAGGTATTGAGAAGGCAAGGTGTCATGGAGGCGCTAGGGGCAGGCGAAGGAGAAGGGGGACCGGCGGGGGCCGAGGCGTCCCGAGAGGCACCTGTGTTGTCGGGTGAGGCGCATGCGGTGGAAGACGACGGGGCGCAGGAGACTGCCCAATCCGAGGGGGTCACTCTCACGAAGGAGCACCTACTGCACATAGTCGAGCAACAGGAACAGGCGCTGGAGGCACTCAGGAGAGAAGTGGAAGTGTTGAAAAGAGGAGCTGAGGCGGGCCCCCCATTAGGAAAGAGACGGGACAGAGAGGACGAAGAGGAGGGGGCGTCCAGCGCGTTGAGGCGCATGGAAGACTTAGGGCACCTGACTAAACATATGGCCTCAGATTTCGACGAGCACAATGGATGGGCGCACCGACGACAGGGGAGAGCGTGGGGGGTGCGGCAGCCCCTCGCACGAAGCATACTGGCCGAGCAAGCGAACTCTGTCATCCCGGCGCTTCCCACTTACGATGGGGCGGCCGATCCGGAGGATCACTTGAACAACTACTTCACGAAGATGCAATTATACAACAGCTCCGACGCCACCTTGTGCCGCGCCTTTCCTTCGACGTTTACGGGCGTGGTGTTGGACTGGTACCATCAGATAGAGGAGGGGCGGATTGACAGCTTCGAGCAATTCGCGGCCCTTTTTCTTTCAAAGTTCGCCAGCCGGAAGCGCCGGAGCCTCACCATAAGCGCCTTGTTCAAGGTCAAGCAGCGGAAAGGCGAGGCGCTCAGGGACTTTTACGAGCGCTGGATGTCAGTAGCCATGGCGGTCAAGGATGTGAAGCCCCCGGTCCTAGGGTGCTGCCTGGACGAGTGCACCACGAGCGAAGAGTTGTGCCGAGCGCTGTCTAAGAGGGACGTGACGTCGACCGAAGATTTGGATCGGAGGGTGCAAAAGGTGATCATGTTGGAGGAAACATTGGCAGCAAGAAGGCTGGAGAGGAGGGACGTGCGCCCAGAAGAGGTAGAGGTGGCCAGGGCGCTTCGCCCACCGCCCGTCGCCACGCACCACCCACATTTCCCGGCAACCGCCCGACGCCCGGAACCACCGCGTTTTCCACCCAGGGGGGCTGGGAACTTCACCGAACTTAACGACTCGCTGAAAAACGTGCTGCAATTCGTGAAGGATAAGGGATACCATATTCGCTGGCCGGGGCCAATGAGGGGGCTCCCAAACGAGCAGAACCTCGACAGGTATTGTGAGTTCCACCGGGAGAGGGGCCACCACACTGCTGATTGTTATCAACTCAAGTCAGAGATCCAAGGGCTGGTGGATCGAGGAATGTTGAACGAGTTCGTGAGAAAGGGGGAAGATAGGACGCAGAGGGCCTTCGCAGTGCAGGAGGAGAAGAAGGGGGAGGAGCAGGAGAACGCCCCGGTTGAAGAAGGGAAACCCCCCATGGAAAAGGAAGTTCTGCCCCCGCCCCCATTTGACATAGAGCCCGAGGCACACCCGGAGCGCGTGAGGCTCACGATTGAGGCCATCTCGGGTACGCTAGACCTCAGACAGAAGCTTGACGAGGGTAGGCGCCTGAAATCGGCCACGGCGAGCGCCCGCGCGGCGGTACATATTCACTTTAACGAAACCCCGGAGGAGGCGTGTCGGGTGCCCTCCGTGGAAGCGCTTGAAGTCAGGGGGGTGGTGGCTGGATGCGAAGTGAAGAGGATGCTGGTGGATACGGGAAGTTCGATGGATGTCCTCTTCAGATCCACGTTCGAGAAGATGCAACTATCGCCGAGCATAGTCAGGCCGGCAGAGTCCGTCCTAATCGGGTTCTCGGGGGTGCCGGCAAGAGTGATGGGGCGTGTGCGCCTGCCGGTAACTTTGGGGGACGAGGCGCATCATGTGACGCACACGGTGGAATTCGGGATCGTGGACTGCCCTTCCCCGTACAATGCAATCCTGGGACGTCCATTGTTGGCACTCTTTAACGGGGTGGCGTCCCCTTGCCACCAAGTGTTGAAGTTCATTACCCCGAAGGGGGTAGGCATATCGCGGGGAGAAGCCTCACCGGAAGCACGGCTTGCAAAAAGGGCGCGCCTATACAATATTGACGTGCGCCCGGAAGATACGCCCAGGGCGGAAGCAGCTGATGCCGAGGTCCAAGTCCCATTGGACGCCGAGCGCCCCGAGCGGTGCGTGCGCATTTCGGCGCATACGAGCGGGGAGGCGGCCGAAGCTCTGGTGGAACTCCTGAAGGAGTTCGCCGATTTGTTCGCATGGAGCGCCAAGGAGATGCCAGGCGTGAAGCCCGCGATCGCGTTACACCGGCTGTCGGTAGAGAAGGGCGCACGCCCTGTGCAGCAAAAGAGGAGGCCCCTCTCGGAGGAAAAAGAAGAAGCCCTTCGCAAGGAAGTAGGAAAGTTACTCGAGGCAGGATTTGTGGAAGAAGCGCGATACATAACATGGCTATCGAACGTGGTACTGGTCCCAAAAGCGACGGGGGACTGGAGGATGTGTGTGGATTACACAAATCTGAACCGAGTGTGCCCCACGGACGCCTACCCCATGCCGCGCATAGACCAGTTGGTGGATGCGACCGCATATCATGAGGCGCTGAGTTTTCTAGACATGTTCTCGGGATACCATCAGATCCTTATGTGCGAGGAAGATAGAGACAAAACCGCGTTCGCGACTCCTTTCGGCAACTTCCGCTACAAAGTCATGTCATTCGGGTTAAAGAATGCTGGCGCCACTTACCAGCGCATGGTAAACACGGTATTCCAGCGACAAATTGGCCGAAACGTGGAGGCGTACGTGGACGACCTGGTGGTAAAAAGCAAGAGGAAGGAAGATCACCTGAGGGATCTGCGCGAGACGTTCGAAACGATGCGTGCCCACACATTGCGCCTGAATCCGTTGAAATGCGTGTTTGGGGCGGAAGCGGGGAAGTTCCTGGGCTTCATGATCACAAAGAGGGGGATCGAAGCCAATCCAAGGCAGGTGGAGGCGATCAGGCGCCTGAGCCCGCCGCGGACACCCAACGAGGTACAGGTCTTGAATGGACGCCTGGCAGCTCTGGGGCGCTTCATTCCTAGATCGGCTGACAAGGGCGCCCCTTTCTTCGGCGTCCTGAAGAAGGCCACGCGCTTCAAATGGACCAACGAGTGCGATAGAGCGTTCGAACAGCTGAAAGACCTGTTGGTGGCGCCTGCGGTCATGACGGCGCCACGAAAAGGTGAAACGTTGTACCTATACATAGCGGTTTCCCGGGCCGCCGTGAGCGCAGTCCTCATCTCCAGAGGGGGCCCGGACAAGGAGGAGCGCCCCGTGTATTACGTGAGCAAGGTCATGACGGGCCCCGAGACGCGTTACGCGCCCATCGAGAAGGCGGCCCTGGCAGTGGTAGTAGCGGCAGAAAAGCTACGTCCCTACTTTCAGGCGCACACCGTGGTCGTGCTTACCAACCTACCGCTGAAGGGGACGCTGGGCTCGATGGACGTGGCGGGACGCATGGTGAAATGGGCCGTGCAGTTAAGTGAGTATGATGTCAAGTATGCGCCGCGACCCGCAATCAAGGCGCAGGTATTGGCGGACTTCGCCGCGGAGGGCGTGGTGAGTGAGGGAAAGGTGATGGAAGAGGATTGGCGGGTGTATGTTGATGGGGCGGCAAGCCGGGTAGGCGCCGGAGCGGGTATAGTTGTTATCAACCCCATGGGAACAACTCACGAGGTGGCCCTCCGATTTTCGTCGCTAAAAACGAACAACGCAGCGGAATACGAAGCGGTAATCGCCGGGTTGCGCACGGCGCGTGAGTTGGGAGCGCGAAGGGTCCAAGTCTACTCTGACTCCGCCTTGGTGGTGAACCAGCTGAATGGAATCTTCGACGTAAAGGAGGAGGCGCTGGGCGCATACCTGAAGAAGGTTGAGGAGCAGCGTGCGTGGTTCGGGCACACGGAGTTCGTGCACGTGCCCCGGGAGGAGAATACCCATGCTGACGCCCTGTCAAAGCTAGCCACGGCCACCGACTTTGAAAAGGAGAGGTATGTGATTGTGACCAAGGAGCAATCCCAGGAGGAGCACATGGTGGGAATCGCGGAAGAAGGCGTAGAGGAAGGGGAGAGTTGGATGACCCCAATCAAAGCATACTTGCTACACGGGGCAATCCCAGAGGACGGCAAGCTTGCATGGCAAGTAAGGCGTAAGGCCGCAAGGTGCGTGATCTTGGAGGGTCAGCTGTACAAGAGATCACACTCAGGGGCATACCTGAGGTGCCTCACGAGCGAAGAGGGCATGAAGGCGATCACGGAAGTACACCAGGGCGCCTGCGGCATGCACGCAGGGGCCAGGAGCCTGGAGAAGGTCCTTCTGAGACAAGGCTATTATTGGCCCACCATCAGGGCGGATGCAAAGAGCCATGTTGAGAGCTGCCACCAGTGTCAGATTCATGCTCATGATATTCACGTTCCAAAGGCGCCCATGCAAGGCAACGTGGGCGCATGGCCTTTCTCGCAATGGGGCATGGACCTGCTGGGGCCGTTCCCCAAAGCGCCCGGGCAAATGAAGTACCTGATCGTGGCGGTGGATTACTTCTCCAAGTGGATCGAGGCCGAACCATTGGCATCTATTACCCAGGCCCAAGTAAGGAAGTTCACCACGAGGAACATCTTCACCCGTTACGGCCTGCCAGAGTCCATCGTGGCGGATCACGGGAAGCAATTTGACTGCCAAAAATTCATTGAATTCTGCGACGAAAGCGGCGTGATCTTGCGGTTCTCGTCCGTGGCCTACCCCCAGGCCAATGGACAGGCGGAGGCAGCTAACAAGAGCATCTTGCACGGGCTGCATACCAGGCTGTCGGATGCTAAGGGAAGATGGGTCGAAGAACTCCCCGGTGTGCTCTGGGCGCATCGCACAACGTACAAGGTCGCAACAGGGGAAACCCCGTTCGCCCTGATCTACGGAAGCGAGGCAGTCATTCCAGTGGAGATGCGTTTCCCCACGTATAGGGTCAAGGAGTACGGGCCTCAGGCCAACGACGAGGAGCGTATCCACGACCTTGATATGCTGGAGGGGCGCAGGGATGTGGCTGTTGTGCGCCTCGAGGCAATGAAGCGGCAGGTGGCTAGGTACTACGATCGTAAGATGCGCCCACACCAAATCACCATGGGAAGCTTGGTGCTTCGGCGCGATTTTCGTCCAAAGGCGTGTGAGGGTAAGTTAGCACCAAAGTGGAAGGGACCCTACCGTGTCCGAGAGGTGGTTGGGCCGGCCACGTTCAAATTGGAGCGCCTGGGCGGAAAGGCTGTCAAGAGGACCTGGAACGCCATGAATCTGAGAGCGTACAAAGGAATGGAAAGGGGTGAGATATCCGAGTAGTCGACTGGGAAGGAAGGGTCGGGCGCCCCAATTTTGTCTGGCTTGAGAGGTTAGCTCACTAAGCCAAAGAGGGTATACTATTACTGCAAGCGTGTCCTCCCACGCGCACTAATTATTGTTGTAAGGCGCCCAACACTTCGCCTCCGGAAATTGTCTTTTGTTGTTTCGAACTGCTTCCTTTGACAATGTAAAGCGCCCAGTCTTTAGCGCCCTATTAAATGTTCTTAATATTAGTTCATGGTTTGCTCATGCGTGTTCTTTTCTCCGTAAGTTGAACTACTTTCTGACAGCTGTAAAGCGCCCAGTCTTTAGCGCCCTCCGTAAGTTGAACTACTTTCTGACAGTGTAAAGCGCCCAGTTTTTAGCGCCCTAGTGAATGTTCTCAAAGAGAATATGAGTAGCCCATGGTCTGCTCGTGCGTACTCTTTTCTCCTTAAAGCGCCCTAAATAATCTGCGCCCTAAATAACCTGCTATGAAATGCTAAAGCGCCCTGAACAGTTTGCGCCCCCTTAAAAGAAGCGTAACGGAAAACGCAATCTCTCGAGTCGAGGGACGAGTAATTGAGAGAAGTAAAGCGCGCGTAACTATGCGCCCATAAATAAAGCGCCCGTAACGTTCGCGCCCATAACTACGCTTCCTGAAAAACAAACTACCAACGACCAAGCAAGCGCCCAACGGAGGTTCAAGGAAATCGACTTGCTACCAAACATCAATGGAATTTAGCCATGGTCCGAAAAAGTTCCAAACATACAGAAGAATAAACGATAACAAAGACAAGCAGAAGAAAATTGCACTAAGGGAAAGAGATGCGCCCCATTCACTCTTCAGCATCGACCTCGCCTCCGCTCCCTTCTTCGCCGCCCGAACCATTGGCACCAGCATCCGACGCGTCGCTCCCACTGAGGTCGACCCTTTCGTCCGCCTCCCCCTGCATCTCGGCGCTTTGGCCGTCTCCCGTGTCCTGCGCCTCTCCTTCCTGCTCTCCATCCTCCTCATCACCATCTTCCACGTCCTGCGCCTCCTCTTCCTCGACCTCACCTTGTGCGCCCTGCGCCCCCGCCTCTCCGCCCTCGGGAGTCGCGCGCTCTAGCTCCGTGATGATATGGCACATCAAGTCCTGAGCGTCGAAGTGCCAGTCCGGGTGGTCGGCAAGGAGCTTTTGCTGCGCTATCTCCACCGTGCTGATGACCACGTCAGCTTGCAGATTCTTCCCGGCGGTGGTGTTCTTGTAGTCAGCCAGGAGGAGCCGGGCTTTCTTCAAGTCCCGGTGGTAGAGCCTGCTCGTCTTCCGCTGCTTCTTGCCGGCCGCCTCCAGTTCGGCCACGGACTCGCGAAGGGAGTTCCTCTCCGCGTTCAGGGCGTCGCGCTCCCGGGTCAAGGCGCCCTCCCTCTCGCGGAACGCCTTCTCCTCCTCCGCCTTCGCCTCCAGTTGCACGGCGAAGTCGGAGGCCTTCTTCTGCGCCTCCTCACAGGCCGAGCTCAGCTCGTCCCGTTGCTTGTTCGCAGCTTCCAGGTCAGCTTGGAGGCGCGTAGCGGTGATCTCCGTATCTGTGCCCTGGCGCCTGATCTTGTCCACCTCGCGGGCGTTGGCCTCACACAGGAGCATCATCTGAAAGGCAGGGCGCATTAAAAGGAGTTCAGAGGAATTCATACAGCTAGGATGGGAAGTGGGCAGCGTAAAAGGACTTACTTGCGCAGTCAAGTTGGTCATCTTGCGCCAGGGCTTCTCAGTCACAAGGTTGGCCGGGTGCTCGACCACATCGTATTGAGAGCGCGCCCATTGCACGGAGGCGCCTAGATCCTTCGCCGCCTTCACTGGCACGCCCACCGCGACCTTAGTGAGGGGGCGCCGGGGAGGCTGCAGGTAAGGAGGAATCTCCTCGCCAGTGTGTGGCCCGATGGTGGGCGCCACAAAACTGGGGGGGAGCCCCGAGGCGCCCGCCTGCGACTCCTTCGCCCGTTTGGCGGGAGGAACTCGGTCATCCCCGGACCTCTTTCGAGGCGCATGCCGCGGGGATGGACGTGAGACCTCCTCCCCACCCGCCTGGTGCGCCGTCTGCGAGGAGGGGGATACTGGAGACTGCGGGCGCTCCCGCACAGTCGGGCTCCCGCGGGGGCTGACTTGGCCAGAGCCTGCGCTCGCGGCCGGAGAGCTACCATGCGCCCCACCAGAAGCGCCCAAAGCGGGGGGGGGGGGGGGGGGGGGGAGGCAGCAGCCTTCCCCTTTGATTTTATGCGAATGGTTCGCCTCGGAGGCGTAGAGGCGGAAGGCCTCGGAGAAGTAGGCGCCGAGTTGGTAGGTGAGGCGCCCTGGCCGATCCCCAGACGGGATCGGATGATGGACGACACCGAGGTATAGTCAGTGCCTGCGAAAGAAGAAAATAGAGATAACAATTAGCAAGGCAGTAATGGGCGCCTAAAAAAAAAAAAAAAAAAGGGGTGCATGTGAAGAAAAGGCAGGGCGCACGCGATGGAGTACCATCTTGATAAAAATCCGCCAAGTGCTGCACGTACGCGTCGTCATCTTCCAGGTCGAATGGATCCTCGGAGAGGCGCGCAGCACTGGCCAACTCCGCCTCATTCAAGGAAGCGGGTTTATTGAAATACTTGGGCGTCCCCAGCGCCCACCGAGTCAAGGCGGGGCGCCCACTCGCGAAGAAAGGCGTTTCACGAGGGCAAACAAAAAAATAGGAATCAAACCACGTGCGCCCCAACTTCTGACAATCCTTAATGAAGTGGTAGCCTATTTTCTTGCGCTTGTGGAGTATGAGGCAGTTCTTACTCCGGCTCATCCGGAAGAAATGATTGAAGAGCTTGAAGGTAGGCTCGATGCTCAGACGCCGACACTTAAGACGAAAAAGAATGGAATACAATATGACCGCCGGGGAGAGGCGCCCCAGCGAACACCGGCACGAGTCAAGGACCCCTTCAAGGACGGGGTCGAGGGGAAAGCGCAGCCCGAATCTTAGGTACTCTTGATATACCCCAACCCAACCGGCGCCACAGGCGCCTATCCGAGCTGATCGAGGCGCATGGGAGTATTGCCAAGGCGCAGGCATCTGAGCGGCTACCAGCAATTTCTCGAGGCGCACGCGCACGAGCTTCGACGGATGCTTCGGCCCCACTGATTCCAAGGGCAACCCGGCTACGTCGTCGGGCGCCTGCCCCGGGGCCCAAGTCGATTCCCACGAACGAAACGCATAACTTTGCGATGCGTCAGGGCCTGGGGCAAGGGGGCAAAGATAGGATTAGGCGAAGAATACGTGGGGGAACAGTCCACACAAGGCGCACTTAATGGCGGGCTCAAAGGGATTAGGCGTACGACAAATGAGGGGAGAAGGCGCATAGTAACAGGCTAAGGCGTCTAACTAAAAAAAAAAAAAAGGAGAGGCGCATTGGGGGCAGATGTCTTACGTCGAGGCTCGGCGGCCGAAGAAGTGGGGGCGCCTGAGCGTGAGGAGGCAGGAGCGACGGAGGAGGGCGCCGAGCGCGAAGCCGAAGGCTGCTGGGAAGAGGCCATTGGTGGGAGCGAAAGTCGAGGCGTGCGAGCAACTAAGGAAGGCGCACGGGAGGGCGAGTGGCCGTTTCTAGTGAGAGAAAGAAGAGAGAGGTCAGAGCTTTCTGAGGGGAAGTGAGGAAAAAGTGAGGGGGGGGGAGAGGAGAATATATAGTGGAGCGGGAAGCTCAAGAGTCTCAGTGTTAGCCCGTTTTGAATTTCGAATTTCGAAATTCAAAAATTCAAAACGGCCTGGGGGGAGATAGGGGGAAGCTCAAGAGTCTCACAGAGTAGGTGAAGTCCAGGGGTCTCACGATGGGATAGAGGAGAAGTCTAAAGGTCCTAGAGAAAAGGGGGGGGGATCCCGAGGATACCTTGATAACATTCAAAGTGCGGGAGCTGAAGGGTCCGCAGCATTAGAGAGGATCGATCAATCGCAAGCGATGAAGTCCGGGGGCAAGGCACGCAGAAAACTAACAAGGCGCTACGAGGCTAGGGCGGACAGCAAGGGGAAGAACCAGGGAAGCGCGGAGGCAAAGGTCTGGGAGCAAGGCGCATGGGTGGCAAACAAGGCGAATCGAAGCGGAGACGGACGCAATGAGTCCGAGGGCGCCTGGTGAAAGTCCACGCCTAAGGAACACCATGTTCCAGCTAGGCGCCCTGGAAGAAGCCTCAGGCGCCTAGCTGGGGGGGCAATTGTTGGGGATGTATACATGGCCCGCGTGGGTTGGACCGATAGGGCCCAAGAGTAGAGTTTGGAAGGCTGAGGAATTGGACCCGGCCCAATGGGCCCAGAGGCAGAGGGAAAGTTGGCCCAGGGATAGGGAAGAGCTTCTCCAGACGGGTGGGGTCCGCAACCCTGACACGAGGCGTGTGCGACAGGTGGGCGCAGGGGTGTCCCAGGGTACGGGTCTGAGGACTAACTGACGTCATGCGCCTGACCCTTCTGAACGGAGTGTCAGATGGTCGAGGCGCATGAGCGCTGGGCCGTACGGAGCATTAATTGCGGGTCTGGCAAGGGGCGGAGGAGAAGGATGTTGGTCGGCCGGGCTTCGAGTATAAATAGTCGGTTGGTGAAGTTCATTTACTCAGGTTGGTACTTCTCTCTAAAATTACTATTCACTTCTCTCTCTAGAAAAAGGAACTGACTTGGGCGTTGGAGTGCTAACGAGTCCTCCTCGGGACTCAGGTTAGCCGTGCAGCGTGCAGGTTCGAGCGTGCTGGAAGGGTCAAGCGCGAGGGTTCGGGTCGCCCAGTTACCGGGCTCGAACAAAGGGTATACAGGTAATTTGACATCTAAGTTAGGGCGATGTTTAGCAATTTTAAGGGCGACATTTAGCAATCCAGAATATCCCGCGTTATACATACATAATTAATTTTTACTAGCTATATGCATGTGAATTAACCAGCGAGGTGAGGTACGTTACGTACCAGCCGAAGAAGAAGTCGATGGCTCGTGAGGCGGCAGCGCGGCCGGAAGGGGTGTTGTATTTAGGAGTGTACCAGTTGGTGACAATGGTGATTCCAATGTCTCCCTTGTGAAGGGACTTGTATTTGGATCTGTAGAGCTTCACCACTGCGGCGTGGCAAAGAAGCAGATGGTGGCCTGCAATGTAAGGCTCCGTCGCCGAGTTACCGGCGCTGCAGTTCCCCACGTACTTGGAACATCGACCGGGGGCAAAGTTGCCGGTGTTGTAAGCGTTCACGGCGTACCCATTCGGCTCGTTCATCGTCACCCATAGCTTCACCCTGTCACTGAATGTCTTGAAGCACAAGTTCGCATACGCCAAATACTCACCCCTACATACATTGCATGCAATTAATTGTTTTTGTACGTTACGTACAAAAAACTAGAAATACAACAATTAGGCATTGAGATCGATCCAATTCCAAGTAGTAGCAGTAGATGGCTGAGATCAATACACAATCTTGGGGCTCAAGAATCCACCATATTCATCTTCAAGAGCTTGGGGAAGATCGAAGTGCCACAAAGTGACCAACGGCTTTATGCCTGCGTTCATGCAATTGGATCGATCGGTCCATCGAACTAGAGATGATTATGCGGTACTTACAAAATAATTAATATGCAACAAAATTGTATGGTCACCGTTGGCAAGGAGCTCATCGATGAGGTCGTTATAGAACGTAACGCCAACTTGGTTCACTCCTCCACTGAGTTTGCCATCTAATTAACCAACCAAACACACAAACACTGACATGCCGGCCAGCAACTTATATATAAATGCAATTAATTGGTTGATAACAAATAATTACTTGGCAATATTCTGCTCCATGATATGGAAAACCTGAAAGAGTCCAGACCAATCTTCTTCATCAGTTTTATGTCTTCCTGCATATAAAATTAGCTATTGCTAATTAAATGTGAAATTCATTCATTTCTCCTCTCAATTTTTTTTTGTATATGTTAAATCATCGCTTCATATGATAGATATATGCTTATTACCTACCTTGTACTTCTTGTAGAAGTTGTCCGCCAAATCTCCGGTACTGTGATCCATTATTTTTTCTGCCAATTTGAAGAGCCATATTGTATTATTGTTGATTAATATACTATCTATTGCTAATGCATCTTCAATTGGATGCCACATTGTTTTATATAGGGTTCCTCCATGGTACTCTCTTATGTGCAATCTCTAACTATGCGAAAGTGATTTGAAAAAAAGATTATGTGAATTTACACAAAAACTCGTTTACAACTTGTTTGTACTGTTAAGTATTCTTAAACTTGCTCGGTACAAAAATCATTTGAAATTTACCTAATGACTATTATAAGAACAGCTTTATCATCGCAAAAGTGTGAATTAGTTGTTTTTTAACTATATCATCACCGAAATCAAATTACAACGATTATAAACTAAAATTATATGGAAAAGTTATTGATTATTTAGTTCAGAAAACTATTTTGACACAGTCGATTACACGGATCAGAGGACATGGATGAGCTAGGCACAAGAGCAAATAGGGCTAAGACACCTCTCGCCGGAAATGCTACTATAAGGGACCCCATAGCCACCCGAGACCAACCGGTCATCAGGAATCACGGCCAAGAATGATAGTTGCAAATTGCAATACCCGAGGACCAAACCTTAAACTCTTAGGTCACCAACACAAATAATGAACTGTTTGACTACAAACCCTCATTCGCATTAAGTGGAAAATTCACTTGCATATTCAATAAAAAAGGGTTTGGGCTATTGTATAAAACCTCATTATTTATAGTACTACAAAACTCAATTCAATGATCCTAATTTGGGAATGGAACATCCAATGATTCATATCACAAAGGGGCAAAGAGGAAAAGTATGAGAGAGGGAGAGGCAACCCGAATTTTGCTACCCGGATTTAAGGACTTACCCATGCAGATTTCAAGGCGCCTATTAAGGCATTTTTAACTTTCCAATGAAAATTCAACGAACCACAGCACATTCATTTTACGTTGGATTTATAAAAAAAGAATTGCATAGAAAAGTCATATTTCTTCTGCTATACAAGATGACATCCATTTTGATATTTTTGTGGAGTAAAACATTTTCAGGTCATATCATATCAAGTTTGTGTCATTCATATCAAAATCGTAACAGTTTTATGTCATTCATATCATAACATTTTATATCCATATCATATAAATTTGTATAATTTCATATTAGTTCAATGTCATTCATATCAAGATCATATTTGTTCATATCATATCGGTTCATATATCAAGTTTATGTCATTCATATCACGATTGTATTAGTTCTATACCATTCATATCAGTATCATATAAGTTCATACTATTTATATGACAGTGATAATACTATAACCGATACGGATTTTGAAGAGTTTATTTTTTAGTTTTTTAAAATATAGAAAAATGATTATCAATGTCTTAATCATAATAAATGTGTACTTTCTATGTAAAAAATTAATTTTGGATTTAAAACGAATTCTGTAGGATTCGATTAAGAAAAATACATTATCTCTTCCCTAGATCCGTGTAAGGCTATTAGCGAAAAAAACTAGTGTGGCGAAATTATCAATCTGCCCCTCTTTTTTGTTCTAGATTAATGTGGGCCATCAAGTCTGTTACGATCAGACTAATGAATTTTGAGTTTTGTAGCTTTGATTTTTTACGATAACCCTTTGAGATTGCGTTATATATTGTGACTTGGGATAATGGTTGGAATAATCCTTTGGACTTTGCTATGGTGATTTACACATTTCAGTCAACCGAAAGGTGAGAATGGTCGACCGAATCTACTAATTCCTTTCGGTGACTGTCAACAACGTGGTTGACCTTGTACATCAAATGGTCGACCCCTTCGCCAAGAATGTAGTCAAAATCGCGTTTTAAAACTTAAAAACTTACGATTGCACGCTTCTAGGTCACCAAAACGCTTTCGTTTCCATATAAAATCTATAGTGTACAAAATCGGACTAAATTGCGGTTTAAAACTAAAAAACTTACGATTTTACGCATCTAGTTAACCTAAACGCTTTCGCTTTTACGCTTCTAGTTCACTAAATGAGTATTTTTTTCATAAAATTAATTATAAAAAATATATTTTAAAGGTACATAACTAACAATATAATCATTTGAGATTAAAAGATACATACCAGATCTTGGATGCATTCTTAGCTTCAATAGAGTAATTTAATTCTCGAATTCCCAAATTCATTAGCATAAAGAGGATGGTGGCTTATTATTAAGGTCTATGTTTATGAACTTATTGTTAAGATGCTATGAGTTGCTCTACTTTAGACATGAATTGCAGGTATTTATTAACTTATCTAATTTCTGTGCACTCATATATTACATAGTATATGTCATACTTACAAGATTTTAGCCATTTTAAACTATGCATAAAAAACTTACGCTTTTACGTTTTGATTCTACGCTTTACGATTTTACCCATTTTCCGCTTTTAGGTAGAATCACGCTTTTGACTACATTGGCCCAGCGAACAACACAAAAGGTCGACCTCGTATGCTAAAATGGTCGACCGTGTGCATTAAGAAGGTTAACCTGTATTGGATTAACTTATCAATATCAAATTCAAACTTATTTCTGTAAACAGTAGAAACGGTCGACCTGAGAAGTACGTGGTCGACCTCTTACATACTATCTGTATTCAATAAGGATTCCAACACTAGAAAGGTAACCCTAAGTTGTCTACCACTTAATTCTCCCTAATATCGTCTTAAATATCTATAAAAAATAATATATGTCACCTTCACCGCCACTCGAACACTTAATTTGGGTTCTTCTAGGGTTATAGTTTTGGTGATGAAGAAGACTGCTGCTTGTTTTTCTTGTTCCGGTTCCAGACAGACGACCACATACAAGGTGAGGTTGACCTAATTTAGGATACGATGTTATTTAATTAGACGATGGTGCATGATGAGAAAAAACAACACAATGATGGTGAGATTATGAAAGTGTTGAAAACCACACAAGGGCAGATGGTGATTTGTCGAAAAGAATTCAATAACTATCAGAATTCCATGTGTGATACACTGGAGAAGTTGTCAGTTCGATTGACAGATATGACTGGGATGATGCATGATGGTTTTGAGAGGCTAGAACGTGTTATCGAAGAAATGCGTGAAGAAAGAATGGAGAAGGGACAAAGAGATGGTACCACAAAGAAACTTGACTTTGATGAAGAGGAGGAAGACCATAACGAGTCTGCAAATTGCTACAAGAGCATAGACGATTTATTGAAAGACTGCAAGTTTAAGGTGATAGTATATTCATGTGAGTGAAGATATTAGTATGACTATCATCAGTGTTAATTTGTTTTTTATATGATTAATAGAGTCAAGTAACATTTGGCAGCAATGGTTCCTCTCCTTAGTACAAGAAATCTCGATATGAAAGTCATTCATACACCACTCCACAGAAGGATCATTTAGCAAGAAAAGGATTATTTGGTGATGGTAGCGACGAAGATGAATCTAAGAGTCCTTATGAAAAATACAGAGTAAGTCTAAGTTACATATTGTGTGTTTGTTTTCATATGCAATTTCAATATTAACTCTGAGTTGTAGGTCATGAAAGTGGAGGGGCTAGCAGATTTTATGAAATATATGCAAAATTCAGTCGAAGACTTGTTTTACGTTGTTACTAAAGAGAAGGTTGGAGACACGAAATAGGACAAGTAAGAGAAGTATTATTTTCTTAAAATAGTTCATCTGGTCGACCGTCACAACAATGAGGTCGACATATTGCATGTCCAAAATAGGTCGACCATGCCAGTGAATAGTTTGACTGTTTGGTGCAAGTCACAATTGACAATACTGTTTTTTTTTTTTTGCAGTTTGGTCATTTTTTACTTTGTTCAAGAAAACATACAAAGGAAAAAATATTTGAGTTCGGTCATTAGAGAGAATAGTTGGATCTGCTCATCCGTAAGTATTATTATACTACGACTTTGGTATGAGTTGTGCATTATTTCTGTTATGATTTACGATGATTTTGTGGTTGACTATTGGTTTGTAGGTAATGGATTTGTGTGCATTGCCACTAACAATGTTTGGAAAAAATTAAAATAAAGAGCCAAATGTGTGGTATTTTCCAAATATATTTTCGGTAAGAGCAGTATTTTGCATTCATTGGTCTTAACCTAGTTAATAATATTGTACCATGTCAAGTAATTTTAATAAAAATATGGTGCATAAAATGGTAGGTCGTCACATGAAGACCGAAAAAATTCGTAACAAGTTTCTGGATGATGGCGTGGTGTTTATGCCGAATGTTAGTGCATGTCAGAAGGTTTGCCAATGTACTTATCTCATTAAGCTTTCAAAGTGAATTTGCTTCTATTCTCATTTTAATAACATACTTTTTCCTAGCTAGATATTTATGCCAGTTTTGGACGATGATGCACGTCCTTGGTTTTTGTATCTCGTCAATGTCCAGCAAAAAATGCATTTTTGCTTGACAATCTAACACCAACTAGCGAGGCGGGTCGTAAACGTAAATCAAATCAGTACTACAAGAAAATGGTAAGTGTTTCCTATGAGATTCTGACTACTAATTAAGTGTCATGTGTACTGCTAGAAGCATATAATATTCGTTGTTTGTGTATAGTTGTCCAAACTGCATGATATGTTCAAACCTGAGCGCATAAGTAATGCAACATTACCTTATTTTGAAGATTTCAATATCGATGAGCTACGCGTTCAGGGGCCAAGGAATGGTACCGAGTGTGGTGTGCACATGATGCAGTGGATTCGTTATGGATCCAAAGAACTGGATAGAGTGATTAGTATATCGTCAACCAAAAAACTTGCTAAATTTTGATTTTGTTTTTTTAGTTCTAAAGAAGTGTTTTATGCCATAATGCAGTACATGTGGTATCTGCCTACACATTTTGGAAACCGTGCACGAGAAAATCTTTTCAAGCATATAGTAGATGAATGTGCGGAACGAGGCAAAGAGAGAAAGAGTTCAAACAAAAAAGCAAAGAAATGATATCATTCAGTTACAATGTTACAATTGTAAGGCAATACGTTAAATTTTGATTGCGAGGTTGTTTTCTTTAAGATATTCAATGTTTTCGTTTATTTGATTAGTTATATAATCATGGATTTCAAGGCATTTAGAGTATGAATCGTTTACTCAAATCGGTCGACCACAGAAAGAAATAGGTCGATCTCGTATGCTTACGGTCGACCTATGAGAATTTTAGTTAGCTCCTAAACGATCTCGAATAAGGCTTCAGTCCTGGTGATTGTATCCTCTAGCAAAAACGGTCGACCATGACCAGAAAGAGGTCGGCCTATATTTGCATTAATTTTGTGTACTTCTCCTTGTCGAATTAGGATTTTGTGTATCCTTTACTATTTAGGATATGTGTTCCCCATACTAATAAGGATAAGGACGTCGTCTATATTCTCTATAAATAGATGAAGTCTTAAGAATTTCATCATACTTCGATTTATGCAATCTGTTGGTGTGAAGTTGTAATATCATCGCGCTTATTGTGATCGTGTGTTGGTGTATTGTTTGTTCTTACACCGGTCGACCTTATACCTAAGTGGTCGACCTTATTTGCTAAGGTATGTTTTCATTATCACGCGAAGATTGTTTGGTGCTTAGCTAATCATCAAATACAGGTCGACCTTGTCGTGGAAGAGGTCGACCATATTTTGCGAGTCTCGCGTGCTGTGCTCGTCCGAATTTCTCAAATGGTTGACCGATTCTAGTCTTCTCTATACATCTATGAATCATGTGTGCTTGTTAACTGGTTTTTGTGGTTAGTTTGTTTTTAATTAGATCAACCATGTCAACTATCACAGTCGACCGAATTTGTGTTATTTTGTAATATGATCGACCTTACTACTCTAGGCTACCGTTGACCTGACGAGACCTAATTTTGATTTTAGTAACATAAATTTATTTTTCATATTGACATACAATTCTTATTGTGATCATTGCAGGATGGATAATAGAGATGATATAGACGATACAGATGACGAAGAGATGTTAAAGAGATTGTTAAAGATATTAAAGGAGAATTGTTAGAGATGATATAGACGATAATAGAGATGTTAAAGAGATTGGGGACGATGAGGAAACCGAGGATGCTCGAGGAGAAACTGTGGATAATGAAGATGATATAGATGATACAGATGACGAAGAGATTAGGGACGATGAGGAAACTGAGGGTGCTGATGAAGAATTTATGGATGATGAAGAAACTACTGAATATGCATAACAAATTCCTTCCATGGAGTTTCAAATATTAGAAGATACAGACAAATCTTATGATGCCTATGCTAAAGTGAAAGGGTTTAGCGTTCGACGTAGTGATCTTTGGAGGAATCATCGAGGAGTAGTTACTGGGAGGAAAATGGTATGTTCAAGAGAGGGAATTAGACAGAAGAGGCATATAGATAAAGAGGTCGGATACGACAACATCGTAAGATGACAAGAGATTTTTGCAAGGCATCCTATAAGTACGCTTTGATCGGGGGAAGAAAATGTGGGTTGTTTCTAAGTTCGAAAGGAAGAACTCACTTCGTTGATGCAATGAAGAAGAAACTCAAATTCTTCGGTCTCATCGAAATGTGAGTGAAGGAGACAAGGCATTGACGATATGGATGCGAAAGTCAGGAATAAAACAACGCAACATTGTTCAGTTCATGAAGAATAAAGTTGGAGGATATGAGAATCTGGGGTACACTCCAATAGATTTCGATAACGCTGTTCAGAAAGCCCGAAAATTGACAACGGTCTAATAGGAGATGTAAACCAAACATTGGGTTGCTTGCAAAGTAAACATATTTCTGATATATGCAGCTTATTAAAGTACACAATCAATGATCAAGGTGAATTAATCAATCTCTTTTTAGGGGGATGTCTTGGCGTTTGATGCATGCTACAAGCGCAACAAGTACAATCGGCCATTAGTTATGATGGTTGGTGTAAATCACAATCACCGTAACATCATATATGGTTTTTCCCAATTGGATAACGAGACAATCCCCAACTATATTTGGTTTTTGAATACTTTCCTGGAGTGTATGAACTCTATGATGGTTGGTGTAAATCACCATCACCGTAACATCATATATGGTTTTTCCCAATTGGATAACGAGACAATCCCCAACTATATTTGGTTTTTGAATACTTTCCTGGAGTGTATGAACTCTAAGATGCCGACTGCAGTGATCACAAACGGATACAAGCCTATGTGGGGCGCCATTGCTAATGTACTGGTTGGAGTGCCTCATTGACTGTGTATTTGGGATATTGAGACAAATGCGATAACAATTGTTCGTAATAGAGAGTTCGTTAGCGCATTAACCCACTTGGCGAAAGCACGTATATTAACTGAGGAGTTTGAGAGCCACTGGGAGACTTTGATTACTAAGCATGGTTTGTCTGTAAATAAGTGGTTGTAGGATTTGTACTCTGACAAATCACTTTGGCCAGAGGTATACTTGAAGGATATTTATTTCGGTGGACTCCAATCAACCTCGCGATGTGAGTCATGTAACCATTGGATAAATGGGTATGTAGGAACTCAATACAGCTTGCAATATTTTGTTTAGCGCATCGATAAAGCACAGGAGGGGATGCATCAGGCAAAAGCATAAGAAAGTGTTCGAAATATGGAAAATATGGTCAATTTTGCCCAAGTTTCCGAAACAAAGTCTCATAAAAATATCATAAATTTCTTGTACTATTTTTTAGGAGTTTATTTTTCGGACTTAGATTGTATCATTTATTTTTGAATTTATGTATTTTTAAATTATCTTCAAAATATAAGCATGTGTTATTTAGTTGTTGAAATTTTCTAGAACAGAGGAAACAGTCGACTTGATGGAGGAAGAGGTCGACAAGAAAGAACCAGGTCGACCATTTTCTGAACGTGGTCGACCGTGGAAGTGTTCGACGGACAAGACGAAATTTTAAAACAAATCGAGTCCAACCCTAAAAACCTAACCCTTTATTTCACTTTACAGAAGCTTCCACCACTCATTTTTCTATCTTCATCTCTTTCTCACTTTCTTCTTTTCTCTCCTTTCCCTTCTTCTATCACCAAAAAACCCTAGAAGAAGCACAAAAACCTCCAATCTATTGCATTCACAACTGCTCATAAGAAGAATAAGGTATATTTCTCATATGTTCTTGTCATTTTGGTTAGTTTTTGTTCGTTTTCATTAGAAAAGATTGGTTTTGAACAAACCCCCAAATCTTTAAAACATTGGCTGTTGTTTGACAAATTCAGTCGGCCGCATCACTGCTAGGTCGATCGAATCTATTTGCATTCACAGTAGATTATTTTTCAACCCCCAAAACCAGCAAACAATTAGGTTTTTCGACAGAAGTGGTCGGCCTTCTTCAACAACGGTAGGCCGACTCTGTTTGGTTTCTCGACAATTGCTTTAAATCTAGAAAGTTAGGGTTTTGTATACTCTTCGCCAGAATCGGTCGAAATTGTTCGTCTGTGGTCGACCGACCCCGTTTCATTACGACATCATTCAGATGGTCGTTTGGTTGGCTGGGTGTCGCCCGATTTCTATTATGGTTTTTCTTGCAAAAATAGGTCGACCGAGTCCGTTCGGTTTCGTCGATTATGCAAAATTCATTCCGATTTTAAGCTTCTGATTGCATAAAAAGGTCGACCTATTTTGTTTGAGGTCGAACGATGATGTTTGGTTTCGTCGATTTATGCAAAAGTTTTGGCGATTTTAAGCTTCTGTTTGTAAAAAAGGTCGACCTATTCCCAGTGAAGTCGATCGATTTTGTTTTGTTTTGTCGGTTTTAGCAAAGTCTACTAGTTTATTGATGTTCTTAAGCTTGTGCATGCAGAGTATAAGTTAACCTATTTCCAGACAGGCCGACTGAGTCTGTTTGGTTTCGTCATTTGGCTAATGTGAACTCTCTTTTCTTTGATCTCAGGATGGATAGAGGAAAGAAGAAAAGAAAGTCATCCAAATCAGTAGCCTCATGTTCTGAATGGGTAGAATTCAATCCAACTCTATTTCAGACCAAAATACAAAGCGACAAATATGAAGAGAATAGAATGCACAACCCCAGGGTGGCTCCTGGAAGGCCATTGACGACTCATGAATATGCTCATTTCGAGAATTACGGGTTCCTTGCACTATTTGTGGAGCAAGATTGAATGAAGGTGACATCTCTCGATGTACCATACTACCCAAAAATGGTATAGTATTTCTACAACAACATCGTCTATCAGCATTCGGAAAATGGATCGATTCATTCTCTTAAAACCTATGTGAATGGGGTAGAGATGCGGATCACCAAAAATGTGTTGGCAACAGTACTGGAGACTCCAAACTCGGAAAGAGAATCGATGCTTACAATGCTTGGAATGAAACTCATTTCTCGAGAGCTAAGCAAATACAAATTGTATGTGGTCTTGTTGAAGAGGAAGAAGCTGAGGATCACAGTAGGCCAACTATTCGCCAGTTGACAGTTGAAGCCAGAGTTCTTCACCATACGCTCTCCAACAATATTCTTCCAAAGGTTGGATATCGGGTGGTAGTCACCTACTTTGACATGGAGCTCCTCACCAACCTACTTTCACATGAGAAGATTAACTTGCCATATTTGATCTTTAAACGCATGCTTGTTGTTGCAGATAGTTCAAACAGGAATCTTCCCTATGGGATGATCCTCAGTTTGCTATTTGAGAATTTTTCTATGAATTTAAGTGAAAAGGTTGGTTAAAGAGTCAGAAGGTAGGAGTTTTACATAGTTACATCCCTGAAGAAGATGAGATTTGAAATGCATGATGGTGTGTATGTCCGAGCATACAATCCTCATTTAGTCCATGATGATGATGATGAGCCCGGAGATGAGCCAATGGCGCAGCCACAAAGTTCAACTCCACAAGTCACCCTAGATCGTATATGGGACCGCATGGATGTCATGTACGACTACATAGGGCAGATGTCCAGCAAGATGAGCACACTACAGGTGACTATAACATAGATGTGAGATGAGTTCCGATCCTTCAGTGGAAGATACATGCATCCCACCACATCCGACCACCATAATGCTAGCACCACCAATGAGAAAAATGCGGATGAGTGAAAGGAGAGGGGAGAGGTATAGGAACTCTATGATTGTAGATTGTTTTTTTGTTGTTGTTGTTAAGACGATTTGGTTTGAAACAACTATGATGGTGGATTGAAATTATGACATTGTGGTTTTCGATTTTAAGTATGTGTGAACAATTGTGAGGTATGTTTTATTGTATTTCGTGTTAGTGTGTTACGTTGTTATGAAGTTATGGTTTCTTGCTATCATGATTGTGGACTGATTCTGTGCGAGTTAGATTGGTTTCAATCATAATTCGTATGAGCAAACAAACCACGCACATCGACAGACATAAGCAAAAAAGTCAAAGGTTATATGTTGATTTTCCTATAACCGGTCGACCTCTTACAGTATGTGGTCGACCGCGAAACCAACACTTTTTATCTACATTTCATGTCAAAGGGGATGGATGAATGGATAAGAGTTTAGTCGTCTATCCGGTCGACCCGTTGTTGTAAATGGTTGACCATTTCGGTAATGACTACCATCAAGTGGTCGACCTCCTAACATTTACGGGCAACCATTTTGCTTCTGTCTACCCTAAAAGGTCGACCGAAGTTTTAGTGTGGTCGACCATTTCAATATCAACTAACTTAAAACAGTTGACCACTATATGTTAATGGTCGACCGTGATTTTCCATCAGAGTGACCACGATAGTGAATTCGGTCGACCGCAATTACGCATAGGTCGACCAAATTGTGCAAGTTACGGTGACTTGCAATGAACCATAGGCGCACCCTAATCCTTTTTAAGAATATATTAGTTAGGGATGGCAATTTTACCCATACCCATGGGTATTTTACTACCAACCCAATTGGGTTTGGTTTGAAATCCAAATAGATGGTAAATGGGTAAAGTTTGATGGGTTTATACTCATACTCATTTATTTGGATTATGTTGAGTTTTTCTTACATGAATTTGGGTTTTACCCATGCCGAAATACAAATTACAGTTTGGTACCTAAACTTCTTAGATCTATAGATTTAGTACCTAAATTTAGTTTTTATTGCATATAAGTCCTCACAATATCGATGGAAAATTATATTTAGAACCTAAATTTTTTGGTCTTACATTTTGGTATCTAAACTTTTAAGTGTTACAAATATGTCCTATTTTTGTATGTGTTGTTAAAAGATCCTAAAATAAATGGGTATTCATACCTAACCCATACACATTTAGATTTTGGAAGCAATATCCATACCTTACCCAAATAATACAACCCTAGAAGCTAGGATCGTGATTGAATTCGCGCAGCTCGTTCAGGCGGGAGAAGGCTTGATGAGTATGACTCGATGTTGGCCACGATCAATTGATCGGTACAAGCTACTAAACTCTTGGAAATTCTCCAAGCAATTCAACCAATTCACAAGCGACTAGCTTAATGAACGAAAAATCAAACTTGAATTCTATCTTGTAAAATCTGTCTTACAATACGATGACAAACGTCCTTAAATAAGCCTAACTATGCGTACAAACCATGATAGGAATCTTAATTACTTTAGAATACGAAAACACAGAAGTCAAAAACAAAGAGAACACGTAATTCTAATTCGAAACGGATTCGGATTTGCTGAGAAGCAGTCTTTCAAAATGAGGCTTCCTTCGATCTTCTGCTCACTCGATCGAGGCCTTCCAGGTACGTATTTTCTCAACCAATTCCTTCATGCTAGAGTAGAAAATGTCTACTTTCATGTGGCACAAATCTCCTAGCTCGACTCTCCTCCTTCCATCTCGAGTAGTTGTTCAAAGTAGCCTTCTCACACCGACTTCCAGACTTGGCCAATTCTGGCCAGTTTCTCGGTTTTGCCATAACAAGTATAGGGACTTGAAAAACTACCTTGCAAACTTGTGGCTGACCTCCCAAGCCTTGGATCTCATAGAAAAACTCTTGCACTTTCATTCTAGCCCCTCTCCTTGGATTTCCATTGAACCATTTGGGACGACCAAGCTTGCTAACTAGGTAACCCGAAACAGGAAAAACACTCAGCCCATTTTTAGGGTACTTTTGGCTTGATGATATGGCTCCTTGTCGAAGCCATTCTAGATTTTGGATTGAGCCAATCAGGATCATATCACGAAACCCATATATAACCCATATACAAACACTCAAACACATATATATACTTCACTCATACTTTACCCATTATCAATGGGTCTATTTGACCTGTTCTTCACTAGTCAATGTTTAGCCTTTAAAACAGTCTCGCTGAAGAATTTACCAATCTTAGGCATACTGTATACCATATGAATACAATTCATTTGCCACCACTGAAAATCCCCTCTCTCTCCTCCCCGCAGCGCTCTCCGCCATGACCAGCTCCTCCGCCACCGCTCGGAAGACACTGAGTAAGATTGCCTGCAATTGGCTTCAGAAGGAGCTGGTGGAGTGGCAAATCAATCCTTCCACTGGTTTCAAACACAAAGTCACAGATAGTCTCCAAAGATTACAATTTCCCTCATCTTCTGGAATTCCTTTCCCCCTCTGGGAGACGGACTCTTCTTCTCCCGCAACACCTTTCTTCTCCCCTTGCAAATTTATGCCCTCTGGGAGCGTGTGGCAATTCCTGCTAGGGATTTGAGGATCCTTGGCCCCGTCTTCTCTCACTCCTTCAATATTCTTGGCGGTTGGCGAACGGTACCGACTGCATGCATTAAAGAACCTGTTCGCTAGAATTAATGACCTCTGTGGTTTCCGTACACCCCCTACAT
The DNA here is from genome assembly GCA_946122785.1 of Linum tenue. Classification (NCBI taxonomy): domain Eukaryota; kingdom Viridiplantae; phylum Streptophyta; class Magnoliopsida; order Malpighiales; family Linaceae; genus Linum; species Linum tenue. The sequence goes on along the minus strand of CAMGYJ010000006.1, from coordinate 3,595,736 downwards.
CTTCATCTTCATCCCAATGGTGCCAGAGAGGCTCCAATTGTGCGACTGGGTCAAGGCAGAGGTTGTGATTTTGACCTCGAGGGTGGACCAGACAGCGAATCGGTTAGCTGCCCACGGGATAGGTGCTTCAAGGTCAGGAGAGAGCGTTTCCGATGACGAAATCGCCTCCCGACGAATTTCAAAGCAGCAGGCTTGTTTTGAGGTTATTCCATTTTCACTGTGGCTACAATGACAAGCAAGAGGATTAATGGCGAGGGTTGTCAAGAACGAGTTGGTCCCAATAACTCGAGTTGTTGGGAGAGGTTCAATCGTGGATCATATACCACACACTAACACGTCCCTTCAAACGAAAACCACTCACAAGGGCTTGAAGTTTACACAGGTCCACATACCATGTGCTTAACAAACAAATGGGGGTTACCAGGATTCGAACACAAGACCTCTCGATCACATAAGGCTCTGATACCATGTCAAGAACCAGTTGATCCCAATAACTCGAGTTGTTGGGAGAGGTTCAATCGTGGATCATATACCACACACTAACAAGGGTCGAGGAAGAGAGCAGAAACAACGTTTTTCCGGTGATTTGTGTCACGACTTGCGAGCAAACTTTGACCTTTTTCCTTTTCACAACGGCTGCAATGACGCTGCCGCCGTTCTGTTCAATCCTCCGCCGTGGCCGCGGCGTTTTGGTTAAGGGAAGTCAAAATTTTACGTTATTTTTTTTTCATAGATAGAATATTGTTAATAGATAGGGAATTACAGAGAGTTGAAAAGTAAATAGCGGTAGTCAACCAAGTGTTGAGCTACCGATGAAAGGGTTGTTTTAGCCACGCAATGGGCAGCCCTGTTAGTTCTACGGGGGAGAAAAAACAAAACGAATAAACGAGAAAGGGGCCTTCATCAATCGAACTTCCTCCAGAATCGCACTCCTCAATCATGTTGAACGTCGTTCTCCAAAACTCGTCGAATAACCAATTGTGAGTCCCCACAGAAACAAACAGAAGAAAAACATAATTTTACGTTTCAATAGATAATTATTGCTTAATTAACATAATTAATTATTGCTTGGTTAGTTTTCACTTTTCATTATAGGCTTTTAAAATTTTATTCTTTAATTTCATTGGCATGACGTTACAGGTGGAGATTTATGTTTTAGATTTACAGCCAATTGCAGTAATGGACATGATGATGAATAATTATGGTGCGATTATATCCCTTTCCTGGACTGTTAAAGTTCACATTGAGCTTTTAATACGATCTGTTAAAGACGTATACAGGCTTATTACGCCTACCAAATACAGTAATGATGATTACCTTAATTTGGGTTTGTGACGTTTCTCTCCGGTGAGAATTAAAACTCCATTTATTGACAGCACACTTGGTTTTTGCACTTCAACATATTTAGTTAAATCAGAATCGTCGTTTATTATTTTTTAAATTAAATGAATCTTGTGGTTTGGGTTAGAGAATATTAAGGACCGAGGTTCACATAGTAGAGATTAGGGTATAATATTATGCTCAAAATTTCGATTAATTCGTGCTGTAAATAGTAAAACTCGACGGGCGTACAATGTACGACTGACGTACGCTAGATTGAACCATATGTATATATAAACATATATTTAGCAGGAAAAGTTGACTAGGAATGAAGAGCGAGCTAGCTAGCTGGCTAGGTAAGAGATTAGTATTAAAGCGCGCGGGAGAGATCAGTAATTAGCTGACCTGGATGTTGCTTAACGAAGGTATCCCAGATACTAGGCCCCTTGCCATCTCCCGAAGCGGCTCCCTCGGACTACATAAATATTGATTGTATAAGTAATAGTTAACACTAATAAGTAAGTAATTCATCAAGGGTATTGATGGCATATATTATATATACGGCGGGGTTCGACGACCTGGTAAGCAGCAGTTCCGGCACCAAAGAGGAAGCCATCTGGAAAGCTGGCTCGACTGAAAGGCAGCAACCGACTTTGTTCCGCCTTGGGCGACGGATGAATATGATCACCGGCCGCAGCTGAAGCTACCGTGCCAAGAACGCCGAGGAGGAGGAGGAAGAGTTGGCGGCTCATGGTCTTCGTCATCAGTACTGGATTAAAGCTTCCCCATGAACTCATCTGTCCTTTTTCGATGAATGAACTCATCTATCCTTCTAACTATCTATATATAATAGAGAATTAAATACTGACTAGCGCTGGCCGCTGGTATATAGTATAGTATAGATTTATTTACTGCTTTTCTCTTTCCTATTTTTGTACTATCTTTTTTGCATTGTTATCAAAACCGGACCGGACGGTCAGACCGCAGCTAACGGGTTCCGGACACAAATTCGATTCCGACTGTCTATAAACGATAAACAAGCTGCCTTCCCGGGTATGAACCGGTTCGGCCGGTTAATCGGCAAAACCGTCTAAAGGAACCCCCGGTTTTGAGATTATTGCTTGCCATTTTTTCTTAATTATTGCTTACCTTTATTTATCATAACCGATGCATTACATTGAAAAGGTAAAGATAATTGATTCTTTTCCTTTTTTTAGCACAATAATTCCTCCTAACACACTCTTTACTTTTCTTTTTCCATTCTTTTTCCTTTCCTTACTCTCAATCACGATTCCCTCTCTTTTTCTTCTCCTTAATTTCTTCCCCAAAGCCTTGTTTATTAGTGACATACAGGCAACATTGTGTTACGTTATTTACTTTTTATTCAAATTATTACTTTAATTACTTCCTTCTTCTTCTCAAGTCCACCATTTAATTTCTCAATGTCAAACTCCAAAAAGTCAAAATCCATTAATTACTACTATGATTAACATTTTAATATCTAATTTTCCAATAGAATACTAAATTTAAAAATTAAAATTAATTTTAAGACTTACCATCAAATCATGATTATTTTATTTGAAAATTTTATATGCTACCGGTCTTATCACCGGTTTCATACCAGCTAATCACCGGTTATCCGATAAACCTTAAACCTTTCGTTAATCCGAATCACTACCCGGTTCGATTTTGACAACACTATTTTTTTGTTGGTAAAGTCTACTGTTAGAAACCGACGGGTTGGGTCGGCGGACTCGGCTGGGTGAGAGGGGAGTGGCAATACTGTTATTTTGCTTATTTGAGTTTAGTATTTAAGGAGGGAGAACAATATTTTTCAGATTACTCAATAATCAATTATTCAACCTAAATCCCTAAATCCTCAATTCTCTCTCTCTTGTTCTTCCCCAATCTCTCCCAAATCCCTAATTTCTTCTTTTCTCAATCCCTAATTCCCTTGTGGAACTTCTTTGTTTCTAACATTTGGTATCAGAGCCCCGTTTCGACAGGTGAGTTCGTAATAACTCTCTCAGGGACAGCTTCCTACCAGATTGATTACCAATGAGTTCAACGGAGATATCGGAGTTGACGTGGGCTCAAAAGCAGGAAAAACTATGGCAGATCGTGGAGTACTGCAAGGAGCACGCATTGCGGCGTGAGAAGGCCCACGTGATGGATGGTGAAGACGACGCGGCGGGTGGGCTACCTCTATCTGCCGTGGCTGGCGGGGACGAGGAGAAAGTCGAGCATCTGGCTGCGGTGTGCGCATTGCGGACGACGAAGTCGGGGATGACCCGGAGACTCACGCGAAGGAGAACGAGGCGTCGGTGGTCTCCCTGCACTCCGTAGCGGGGATCTCCTCGCCCGAAACCTTACGATTTCGTGAGACCGTGGCGGGGCAGCAAGCTATCACTCTCGTCGATAGTGGGGCATCGCTGAATTTCGTAGGGGAAGACTTTGCTAAGACACTGCAGAGGGTGGCGAGTACGACATCTCCGATAGTGGTTAGAGTGGCCAATGAATTTCGTAGGGGAAGACTTTGCTAAGACACTGCACAGACTACCGAGCCCTCAACAAGGCTACGGTGAAGGATCGATTTCCTATACTGACAGTGGACGACATGCTCGATGAGCTGCATGGGTCGAGCTACTTCACCAAGCTGTATTTGAGAGACGGCTACCACCAAATCAGAATGCAAGAGGAAGATGTCCCAAAGACGGCATTCCGCACCCACAATGGCCATTACGAGTACCTAGTAATGCCATTCGGGTTGTGCAATGCCCCATCTACCTTCGAGGCAGCCATGAATAACATCTTCCGGCCACTCCTGCGACAGTATGTCTTGGTATTTTTTAATTATATCCTGGTGTATAGTCCGACGTGGGAGGACCATTTGAGACATTTGCAGGAGGTGTTCGAGATTCTATGGAAATACCAGTACTATGTCAAGGACTCCAAGTGCGTGTTTGGAGTGCAGAAGATGGATTATCTGGGCTAGGTGGTGATACCACAGGGGGTGCAGGTGGATCAGACCAAAATTCAAGTGATGGTGGCCTGGCCAGTGCCCACTAATGTGACCAAGCTACGAGGATTCCTGGGGCTGACAGGGTACCAGCGGTAGTTTGTGCATGGGTACAATATGATATCGAGACCATTAACAGATTTGTTGAAGAAATGAGGGTTTGGGTGGACACCGACGGCGGAGGCTGCATTCCAGGGGCTGAAGCAGGCGATGACCACGACTCCCACCTTGGTTATGCCAGATTTATTGAAGTCGTTCATGATTGGGGAGGATGCTTCGGGGCGCGGGATCGGGGAAGTTTTGTCTCAGGATCAACACCCCATAGCCTTCATGAGTAAGACCCTGGCGCCCTCAAAAGAGGCATGGTCGACGTACAAGAAGGAGATGCAGACCATTATCACTACAGTACAAACTTAGCGGCTGTATCTGCTGAGTCAGAAGTTTCATATTTATACAGATCATCAGAGTCTGAAGCATCTCCTACAGCAGCGGGTATCGACGCCAGAGCAACAAAAGTGGTTTCAAAATTGCTGAGATACAATTACGAAATCCACTACCAACCCAGACCAACCAATGTTGTGGCGGATGGGCTGTCCTGCCGGCCAGGCGGGGAGGTTCTAGCGGCAGTATCAGGCCCAGTGCCTCAGTTTTGGGATGAGTTACGTGCAACCATTGAGATCCGTCCATATTTGCAGGGATGTCGGGATATCGCAGTGGGTGACAATCCAGGAAGCTACCGTTTTCGACAGAGGCTGGTGACTTTCAAGGGCCGGGTGGTCCTTCCACCTGGGTCTAATATGGTCACCATCGTGTTGATGGAGTTTCACGACTCACCATTGGGTGGTCACTCTAGAGTCGAGCGGACGCTTCGCAGGATCCGAGCTCATTTCTATTGGCCACGCATGGCTGAGGATGTGAAGCACTACGTGGCATCCTATGACATGTGCTAGACGGTGAAGCTCACCCATCTATGGTCGACGGGTCTACTGCAGCCGATGCCGGTACCAGAGCGGGTGTGGGAGGACATCAGCATGGATTTTATTGTGAGACTTCCCCGGTCGGGCGGGAAGACATTGTTGTTTGTGGTAGTAGATCGCTGACGAAGTATGCTCATTTTATGATCTTGGCGCATCCGTATACAGCGAAGACCGTGGCTGAGCAGTTCGTGCTGGGGGTTGTGCAACATCACGGGTTTCCTCGGTCTATTGTGAGTGACCGAGATCCGGTCTTCCTGAGTAACTTCTGGCAGGAGGTCTTTGTTATGGCAAAGACGACCTTGCGCATGGGTTCAACATATCACCCACGGACGGACGGTCAGACGGAGATCGTCAACACTTGGAGCAGTACCTTCGGTGTTTTGCACATCAGCAGCCTAAGATCTGGTTGGCTATGATGTCGTGGGCCGAGCTGTGGTATAACACCACCTATCATCGCGCCATCCGGATTTTGCCATTCGAGGCTTTGTATGGCCGACCTCCACCATCTTTGGTGCAGTACAAGATTGGCGCGAGCTCCGTGGATGCTGTGGACAGGTGGTTGGGTGCGCGGGACGAGGCATTGGAGCAGCTGTGCAATAATTTGGCTGCAGCCTGCAACCAACAACCGAATGAAGTAGATGGAGGATGCGGGCAGAAAAGAAGAGGATTTTTAGGTGGGTGACTGGGTACTGTTGAGACTGTATCCTTATCGAAAAGCTTCGGTCTTCAGGCGCGCCTATCAAAAGCTGGCTGCGAGGTACTTTGGGCCTTATGAGACTCTGCAGAAGGTCAATCATGTGGCATACCGACTCCAGCTACCGGCGAAGTCACACATTCATCCAACCTTCCATGTTTACTTGCTGAAACGTTATTAGGGAGCGTCGGACAGAGTGGAGACAACTGCTCCTCCTGTTAGTGCAGATGGAGATATCGAGTTGGAGCCTTTGAAGGTGTTGGAGACAAGGTGGACGAAGAAGAAGGGTCGCTTGGTGGAGGGGAGCTTGGACCCAGCTCCATTATTGACATCACCATTTCTCCTTCCTAAGCGATGTTCTGTTGAGCTAAAGCTTCCTCCACATCCAGTCGCGCCTTAAAGCTCTCTTGAAATTACCGCAGGTTCTTTCAAGCTCTTGGTTCAATGGTAGTATGTCTCTCGACTGGCTATGGGTCATGCATTACCTGCACACATATCTCAAACAAAACACGTGAAGGCACACAGGTGGAAGAGAGAGAATGCAAAAAAGTAAATGCTAAAGTAGCAAATCTTCATGATTCTACAATAACCTAGAAGTCCCCGGCAGCGGCGCCAAAAACTTGACTCGCTAAAACACAACACCAAACTACGACCAAGTGAAATCGTAGTATGGAAATGCAGTATAGTAGGACAAGTGATAAAAGTCAACCTAGGGCCTAGATGTACTGCCTACTCCGTGATTATCTATTATCTAGCGGGAAAGGTTGAGTGTAGATGAATTTAAACTAAAGCAGAAAGAAAGCAGCAAGTTGTTTGGTTTACTTAAGCAAGAGAAGAGTCACTCGGGATTGAGTCCCCCTAGCCCTTCAGTTAGGTTCAAGTTGTAATTCCATTTGGTTGTTTTACTATCGATTAGCCTTCACCGGGATCGACTGCTAAGGCAATTCACACAGATCCCCTCTACTTGGAACGATTTCATTACAAAACAGTGAATTAACTGACTCTCGTACAATCAATTCACTACTAACGATTGAAGAAGCTCTTATAACCTAATCAGATTCTATCTATTAAAGGTTATATCAGAAGTCAAGAGAACTTGATCAAGATTCAATTGGCTCAATAAACATGCCTCAATCGATTAAAATCATCCATTATAACATCCAACAGTCATTACAAGCAAGATTCCTAACACATGGAACTAGGGTTCTTCATAACCAAGTGAGAAGGAGGTTTTCTCCATAGAGAGAGAGGGTAACAGAAATAAGAGAAACCATACTCATAATGATGTATATGATAAGATCTGGGATTTTAATCTTCACTCCAAAGCCGAAATCCAAGCTTCAATGGTGAAACCCAACACCAAAATCATTCTTAGGGCTTGTTATTCATCCTTTCTCTCTCTATAACTATGTTTTTGCTCAAAAAAATCGAATCTCCCCTCTTTTTTCCCGAATCCACATGTTTAACCCGACTCTGGGCAAAACACGGTTAAGAGCACGACCGTGTTCTTCTCCAGTCCGCTCGTGTTTTGACAAGGTCACGCTTATATGGGAAACTTAAGCTGGGGATGGGGGATTCCACGGTTGCTTCCAGGAAACATGGTTGTTCCCTTTGAGAAATACGACTGTACTCTACTCTAGACTTTCTCCTGTTTTGGATTCTTCAACACCCTTCACTAACCAACCTTAGGCATTTTGCTCCAACTTTGTGAATGATCTCCAAATGACCTAAAACTCGCGCCTAAGCCTTCTTTCAACGACTAGGACCTAAAATGTGACAAAAGAGAACAACCTAGCATAAAATAGGCCAAGGAAACATCAACTCGAGCCAAAACGGTCAAGAAACAAGGGTGCAAACATGGGCAAATACGATGTTGTCATTAGTTATCATAAACGCTTCCCTAATAGTTGAGCTGAAATAGAATCTTATAGCGCTTCTGCGAAAGCATAAGAAGGCTATTGCATAGAAGATTAGATACATCCAAGGGATTGATTCCTCCTTCTGCACGGACAAGATCTTGATGGAATACAATAACAAGTCATTGGTCCGGCTTCAGCAGTGCCGCAACCCTCACCTAAAGGGCGTTGTTAAAAAGGAGATTCTTAAACTCCTAACGGATGGGATCATATTCTCAATTTCATATATCCCTTGGGTGAGGCGATTCTAACTGGTTCCAAAAAAATGGGGAATGAAAATAATTCCAAATGACAACGTGGACCTAATCCCAACACGTACGGTCACGAGATGGCGCATATGCATTGATTATAGGAAGCTTAACAACGCCACCCGAAAGGATCAATTTCCCCTATCATTCATTGACCAAATGTTGGAAAAGCTCGTCGTGCATTAGTACTATTGTTTCTTGGATGGGATGTTGGGATACTTTCAAATCCCAATTGATCCGCTCGACCAAGAGAAAACAAACTTTGCTTATCGCATGATTCCATTCTTACTATGCAACGCTCCAGTGACTTTGAAGAGTTTCATGACCGCAATATTTAGCGATTTATTGGAAAATGTAGTGAAATTCTTTATTTATGATTTCTCGGTATATGGGGACTTCTTTTCCCATTGCCTAGACAATCTAGAGAAGGTCTTAAGTCGCTATGAAGAAGCTATGAAGAAACACATCTGACCTTAAGCTGGGGGGGGGGGGAAGCCATTTTATGGTCATTAAGGCCATCGACCTAGGCCATATGATCTCTATGGAAGGAATCAAGGTGGATCTAGCAAAAATCGAAGCCACAGAGCATAAGAGCTACCAGCCATGGTGAATAGTTCAAAGAGGACATTCCCAACCAAATGTTCCTCAAAATGTGTCCCCCAACCTTCTAATGGCATGTTGTATCATGGCTAGCTAGCTCGATTTGATGGATGAGGCTATAACCCCACGTTATGAGGACACTTCGATTGCAATAGTACTTGGGCCGCTGCAAACTGATAATAACAGCAAAGTTCTCGCCTAGCTGGGTTAATTGGAGACTAATTAAATCACTCTCTTAACCAATTTGAATGAAGTAGGTGCCTATTGCCAGAGTCAGTGGGGCGTAGGAACACTTGGATGCAAAAATTTGAAGCCTATTTCATGAGTGAGAATGAGCGGCGCCAAGTCTGGGAAGGACAACTTACTACAACGCTTATGAACCATAATTCTCGCATGCAACTTTTGCATTGACATTTCGTGATTTTTCAATGGACGATGTCTCGACCCTTTTGGGAAATGACTCACTCACCCATGTAGGGGATGCATAAGTAGTTGGATCCTTCATCTAGCTCAAAGTCATTAAAGAGAGAGCGATTCATGATATGAAGCCCATGTCCAGCGTCTAACTTAAAGACGTTACACAAAAGTACTGACGAGAGATAATGCAATTTGATTTTCTTTTATCTTTTGTTCATGAACAAAACTTCAAGGAACTAGCTGATTGGCATGAACTCGACAATGTGGTAACATCGTTCTACCTTTCTCCATACTCCTTGCTTGGTCCAATAAGGACATTGTTCCATTTAAATTGTGGGTGAGATTTAGATAGACTGTTCTTCATGCCATATACCATGACTTTTTAATGTTATACATATGGGAAAAGGGTTTTGTGTGTGCATTTGTGCATCAAATTTTAAAAATTTCGAGTAATGTCGCACCCCAAACCAAATTTAAAATTCATCATTCTTTGCGTTCTGCCATCAGTGGATTTTTCCTGCGTTTCTTCTTGGCCCCACGGTGGGCGCCAATTGTTTGAACCTAACTGAGTGTAGGAGTTAGATTCGGGTGAGAGTTTGGGTCAAGAAGAACGCAAGCGTGGGGATCCTCCGGAGAGAGGAGAATTGGAGGACTCGACGAGGAAGAGAGTCCAGATTTTAGAGAGAGAAGTTGTTGCTATAGAGAGAGAATGCCCAAAAAATGCGATCCCCTCACCCACCGTAGTAAATGCCGTATTTATAGGCTTCATGGTGGTGGGTGAGTGGTTGACTCATGTGAGGATACAATGATGTGACTACTGGGATACAATGATGTGACCACTAACATACTAAGGATTTTAGGCTATGTCCTGTCCATCCCTCTACCTAGGGCGTGTCAGAGGTCTATCCATGGGCCTGATGTGACTACCTTCTGGGGAGGAAAGCTGCGCTTTCCTCGTCCCTTGGTTTAGCCTACGCTAAGCTCTCCCTTGGCGCGTGTAACCCACTCCGCGCCTAAGCTCTTCGCGCCGAGACGTGGTTAACTGCGATGAGGTGTCGCGCTCGGGGTCTTCGCGCTGCCTCGTCGGGGTATATTTGGTCGCGCGCTGTTCGTTGACGTGGCTGGGCCCGGCTTGCTCCTTGGCGCAGCTAGGCCCGAGTCACATGCCCAACAATTGCCCCCCATCAGGGGGTGTTCTATGAACGCCCCCTGTTTGGATTTCTTCTTCGACAGACTCGGGCCTGTGCGATCTCCGTGAGGCGGGTCTTTTGGGCTTATTCCGCTCGTTTATTCCGCTTGTCGCGGTCGGTTGGCTCCTGCGTGCGCTCGCGGTTGGGTTCTTACCCGTGCGCGATACTTTGAACCGGCAACGCGTTGTACTAACGCGCGCCCGTTGTTGGGCTTTGTTCTTCTCCGTGCGCGACACTTTGAACCGGCGTCGCGTTGTACTAACGTGCGCTCGTTGTTGGGCTTTGTTCCCTGTGCGCGATACTTTGAGCCGGCGATGCGCGCATCCCCCAGCGTGTTGTCTTCCCCGCGCGGCACGAGGCGCGTTTTTCTTTCTCTTCGCGGGTATGTCGTGCCCCCCAGGCGGTGCGCGGCACTTGTGGCGTCGCCGACTAGTGCCTATGATGGTAGGTATCCAAGTGTCACTGTGTGATTAGGCTACTTGGGCGGGGATTTTTTGAATTTCAAAAAGATTTGGTGGGATCTGACGGTTACGGATCCCTATGTGGCTTTAACCCTTCGCATTCCGCTGGCCGACTTTGGCCCTTTGCTTTCCCCTTGACCGACTATAAATATAGGGTTGTTGTGGGGAGGAAGGGTTCACCTGTTTCTTTCGATTATCGCCTCTTTTTTCTTTCCCTGAGATTTCTCTCCTCCTTTTGCAACCTCAATTCTCTTCTGCTGTTGCTAAGTTCGAGTCGGTATCATGTCTAGCATCAACAACAACGAGGCTGAGGTCGTGCAAGGCGAAGAAGGTAATTTCTCCCCTCTCTCGCACAGTTCTTCTGACCGTTCCGGTGACGGGAACGGTGGTTCTGATGATTGGAATGGCGGATCTGACGGCGGAGACGGCGATGGTGACGGTGGGATTCCGGCGACGCCGTCGTTCGAGGCTAGGTCAGGCGATGGGGCCGGAAGCTCCTCTGATGTAGGTGTAATCGCCTCCGGGAGTGGGGAAGCGATGCGGCCAGCTCGGGGGGTACTGATCATCCGGCGTAATCAGGATGGTGGGCCGGACGTCGACGATGAAGTTGCCGACGATGGAGTCGCCGCCGATGAAGTCGCCGACGACGATGAAGTCGCCGACGAGATGGCCGACGAGATGGCGCAGGGGGACTTTGGTGGGCAATTCGCGCCTCGCGCCGTTGAGCGCGTTACTGAGGCCATGGCCCGCCTGGGGATGCAAGGCGTCGGCGCTTCCGATCGGGTGATTGAGTGGGCCGAGATGTGGGGTGATCAGCCGGCGCCGTCGGACAACCTCAAGCGCGGGCCCGAGCACTCCTCTACATATGACGTGGACGATGTGGAGGAGTTGGTCCGCGGGCTAGGTTTGCCCCCCAATTGGGAATACGCCGCTCCATCGGTGCGCAGCATGGTGGGAAATTGCCCCCCGGGGTGGTTCGGCGTCTACGCGGAGTACTGGGTGATGGGGTTCAAATTCCCCATCGACCCGTTGCTGTGCGCTATATATGAGCGCCTTAAGTGCTCTGTCGGGCGGCTCTCCCCATCGGTTATCATGCACGCGAGCTGTCTCCGTCTCGCGTGCAAAAGGCTTAATATCGAGCCCACCTATGGCCTATTTAGGAAGATGTACAAAATCAAGGAGGCCACGACGCGGAGCGACTGTCTTTCTATCCAACGGCGCGACAACCGCCCCGATGGGTTTGTGTATGGCTCGCCCAAGTTGAAGAAGACTTGGTTCGAGCAGTTCTTTTACGTTAAACCCACTCCCGGGGAATGGGCGAGCGGGTCCATGGCGGAGCCCACCTCCTGGAAGAAGGGCAGTACGCTCGGGTTCGAGGCGGACGCCGGACTTTATGACGGGCTCAACGCTGAATATGAGGCTTGCATGCCTCATCGCATGAACTTATACGCGCGGGGTGTCCGCGAAGCCTGCTTGGAGGAGCTGTTTGGAGATGGTTAGTTAAATTTCTTTTCTTTTGCATTCTGTCTTATTAACCGCTCTCTTACGATTTATTGGCGCAGGTGTTGACTTCTCCAGCCTTGTTAGCATGATGTCGGTGGACGACGTCGCGCCGCGCACTGACAAGAAGAAGAAGAAGAAGAAGGTTGGCGCGGCGCCAAAAGTTTCAAAGCGAAAGGAGATCGAGCAGCCGCAGGCACAAGCTGTCGAAAGGCCCCGCAAGACGGTTTGTTTGGTGGAGCCAACTGCTCGGACGGCGAATCAGTTGTCGGCCGCGCAGCAGCTCTCTTTGGCGCTTTCCGAGCCAGAGGCGGCGGTGACCAGGCCCGCTCGTCGCGAAGGAGATGTAGCGGGCAGCTCGTCCGGGGCAACCATTCAGCAAAGGTTGCCTCAGATGACTGGGTTTGGGGGGACCTCCACTACTGCCGCCGCCCCCGCCAGCGCTATTCCCGTCACAACTGGCGTCCACCAAGTCCGTGACGTGAGGATTCACACCGCGGCGGCGTGCAATTTGGTGTCCGCCAACCATGCTCTCCGGGCGATCGGGCCCGTTCTCACTGTGCCTCCGCGAGTGGAAAAGACCGATCCTCTACATGACCTGGCGCAGATCCACTTCGCGGTAAGACCGAGTTAGGTCTATGCAGTTTGGGTTTATTTTCTTGCTTTTTCTTCTCTGCCTTTGTTTCTTTGTCTTCGTATTTGCTAAGGTTCGTGGCGTTGTAGGGTCTGTCGGCGACCTTCCGAGCCCAACAAGAGCGCGCCGCGCTGCGCCCCAAGGTGAAAGCCGACGAGGCGCAGATTGTTCAGCTAGAGGGGAAGGTACTCGGGGCGAACAACCGTGCCGACAAAGCGACGACCCAAGACAACGAGGCGTTGGAGTCGCTCGGCGTTCTGCAGAGCAAATTGGCTGCCGACGTGGATGCGGCCAAGGAGCAGGTGCGAGTCGAGGAGCGCGCCACCCTTCGGGCGCAGCTGGAGGCTTCCTTTGCTGAGAGGTTGCGACAGGCTCGCGAAGAGCTACAAAAGGAGAAGGAGGCTCGCGAAGAGCTGCAGAAGGAGAAGGAGGATTTAGTCCGCCTTCATAGCGTCGCGAAGGCAGAGGCCGTTCGCGCGGCCGAGGATGCGGCCGTCCGCCAGTTCAAGTCTTCCCAGTCTTTTGGGAAGATCCTGGCAGACGCCATGACCAAGGCCGTGATGGCGGTCGGAAAGAAGGTTCGTCCCGAGAACCCAGGGATGCGCTGGGACACTCGCGATATGGTCCAACACGTCAAGAAGTGGATCGGTGAGAAGCGTCCTTTGGAATCTGACTCCGAGTCGGAGGAGGAAGAAGATTAAGAGGAGGACGAAGAGGAGCGTCGGGAGGAAGCTGAGCGTCCAATCACGGGGGAAGCCACGGGCGCCAGAAGGGACGGCGAGGTGGCTGAGGAAGAGGAAGACGAGGACGAAGAGGAGGAGCGTCCCTTGTTGCGTCGGAAGCTGAGCCGGGAGGATGAGCAGCCTAACACCGGCTCTGCTTAAGTGTTGTTGCGATGGGATGTCTTTCAACGAGCCCTAGTTGTTTTGTTGGCTCCTTGTGTTCTGTTTTTTTTTGTATCCTCTTATGTGTAATCGCGAACAACGTTATTGCTCCTTCTTGGATTATGCCAAGGAGTCCTTGATTGTGTTGTTTATCTGTTCTGTTCATTGGAACTTCGTGTGCGCGAATGAGCGATGATTACCGTGGGCTGGGAAGCGCGAACGGTTCTTGCCTTTTGTGGGCTGAGTGGGCGCGGACTGAGTGAGTGCGGATAGTGCTGGCCTATCGCTAATTTTTGTTCCGTGGAACTGAGTGAGCGCAGATAGTGCTGGACTATTGCTACTTTTTTTTGCTCCTTCGAACTGGGCGCGAATAGTGCTAGACCATTGCTAATTTTTGTTCCGTGGAACTGAGTGAGCGCAGATAGTGCTGGACTATTGCTAATTTTTGTTCTTTCGAACTGGGCGCGAATAGTGCTAGACTATTGCTAATTTTTTGTTCCGTGGAACTGAGTGAGCGCAGATAGTGCTGGACTATTGCTAATTTTTGTTCTTTCGAACTGGGCGCGAATAGTGCTAGACTATTGCTAATTTTTTGTTCCGTGGAACTGAGCGAGCGCAGATAGTGCTGGACTATTGCTAATTTTTGTTCTTTCGAACTGTGCGCGAATAGTGCTAGACTATTGCTAATTTTTTGTTCCGTGGAACTGAGCGAGCGCAGATAGTGCTGGACTATTGCTAGTTTTTTTTGTTCTTTCGAACTGTGTCCTTTTATTCCGTGCGCAAATGCGCTATTGCGAATGTGATACATGCTAGGTCGCTTGGTGGTACTTTCTGAGGTTTTGCGCATTCCACGTTCTTGGGATTTTGTTGCCCCCCAACTCGCTGAGCTTGAACGTGTTGGCGCCGATTACTTCGCGGATTAGGTATGGACCCTCCCACACTGAGGCGAGCTTCCCGTGCTTGGGGTCGGGGCGGAAGTTTCGTCGTAGCACCTGGTCGCCAAGGATCAACTTGTGTGGGACCAACTTGGCATTATGATACTTGGCTACCTGCTCCTTCATTGCGGCCAGCCTGATGGCTGCCAACTCGCGCCTTTCCTGTGACAACTCGAGTTCCAACAGGCGCTCTTCTTCGTTCGCTTCTTCGTTGTATCCTGTGATTCGATAGGTCGGGGCTGTTGTCTCGATGGGGATTACCGCGTCAGTGCCGTAGGTGAGAGCGAAGGGGGTTTCGCCCGTTGCCACTTTGTATGTGGTGCGGTGCGCCCACAGCACAGTGTTGAGCTCGTCCGCCCAATTACCCTTGGCATCGTTCAGGCGGGTGTGGAGGCCGTGCAAGATCGCCTTGTTAGAGGATTCTGCCTGGCCGTTGGCTTGGGGGTAAGCCACCGACGCGAACCTTGCAATGGTTCCCACTTCGTCGCAGAAGTCTATCACTTCAGCGCAGTCAAATTGCTTCCCGTGATCGAAAATGAGTGCATTTGGTACCCCAAAGCGCGACAAAATATTATTGCGCAAGAAGCGCGTTACCTGTTGTGCCGTTATGGATGCCAGTGCTTCGGCTTCGATCCACTTGGTGAAGTAGTCTACTGCCACAATGATGTACTTGCGTTTCCCTTTTGCCGTTGGAAAGGGGCCCAAGAGATCCACACCCCACTGCGCGAAGGGCCATGGGCTCAAGTTGCCCTGAAGCTCGGTGGCTGGCAGGTGATGTTGACGCGCGTTGAGTTGGCATTTGTGGCACTGATCTGCGTAGCTCTTTGTGTCCTTTTTTATTCGCGGCCAGTAGTATCCGTGCAACAGGATGGTGCGTTCCATGCTGCGTGGGCCGGCATGCATCGCACACAGCCCCTCGTGCAGCTCGCGCACCAAGTCGCGCGCCTCCTGTTCCCCGATGCATTTGAGATAGACGCCCGAGTACGACCTTCGGTATAGTTGTCCTTCGATGAGTGTACATCGGGCCGCTTTTTGCCTTAGAGTCCATGCCTCTTTAGCATCCTCTGGCACTGAGCCGTCTTGCAGGTATTTCACGATTGGGTGTCTCCAGTCTTGGTTGTCCGCGAGCTGGGTTGTGTTGATTGCTGCTTCTGGGCGGGTTTCCTCCTCTTCCTTTTGAACAGACACTAGGCGTGTGGATTCGAAGTCGGTAGCCGTTGCCAATTTGGACAATGCGTCGGCGTGCGCGTTCTCTTCCCTTGGTATTTGCGCGTACGTCATCGCTTCGAAGTTGGTGGCCCGCGCCTTGACGCCCTCCATATAGTGTGCCAGTGTGTCCTCCTTTGCGTCGAATGCCCCGTTTAATTGGTTGACTGCCAAGGAGGAGTCGGAGAGTACTCGTATCGTTCTGGCGCCCAAGTCGTGGGCGGCTGTCATCCCCGCCAAGATGGCCTCATACTCGGCGGCGTTATTTGTCTTCAGCGCCCTGAATCTTATCGCTATTTCGTGTACCGCGCCGTTGGGGGTGCGCACCACAACACCCGCACCGGCGCCATACTTGCTCGCTGCCCCGTCGACGTAAACTTCCCATACGCCCTCTGGCGTTGTTTCCAGGGTCACCCCTTCAGCGATGAAATCCGCTAGGATTTGGGCTTTTATTGCTGGTCGCGGCGCATATTGGATGTCGTACTCCGAAAGCTCGACCGCCCATTTGACCATGCGCCCCGATACTTCCATCGAGGTCAGGATCTTCTTGAGCGGAAGATTTGTCAGGACGGTAATTTGGTGCGCTTGGAAGTATGGGCGTAATTTTTGTGACGCGCTTACCAGTGCCAGGGCAGCTTTTTCTATAGAGGAGTATCTTGTTTCCGCGCTGACGAGCGTACGCGAAGTGTAATACACCGGTTGCTGATAGACCGATAATTATACATATTTTCACCCCTATTCTGGAGCCGTTTGTGCTGAGGAATCTCGTGTTTTAAGCCGATTTTACGCCAGGTTGTGTGTTTGTGTCATATTTCAGGTCCCGGCGTTGGAATCGAGGCGGAGAAACGAGTTCTGGGTCGAAAGGAGTCGAGTTGGGACTAAGGGGGCTGCAGGAGGAAAATACCCGGTCGGATGGCAAAATACCCGACCGGGTATTTATCGTTTTTGGCACCCGTGAGAAACAGAAGGGGGCCCGGGCGAAGGCCTAAAATCCCCGGTCGGGGATTTTGGTGGTAGACCGGGGATTTTCGCCTTTAGTGGAACGGTGCGTTTCACAATACCCGGTCGAACCATAAAATACCCGACCGGGTATCGCGACCAGGCAGCTGATAAAAGAGGAAGAAGGCCAATTTTCAAAGGGTTCCGAGTTTTTGAGAGAGAAACCGATACCTAGAGAGAGAAAGCGTCGAACCAGAGTTCTCAAGCGCCATAGATCGATCTTCAACACCATTGGAGCCCGTCTTGAGCTTGGAGAAGTGCGATTAAACGTCCAGAAGCAGGAATCCAACTTCACAGTATGATTTCCGTGTCTGAATCTGCTTTTGCTTCTTTCTCTATGGAGTAGTTTCCCCATTCATCTGGGTATGGAGAACCCTAGATTTGTATGCTAGGTCTGATTGTATGAACCCAAGTACAGAGTTTGTGAATTGATTATATTCGACTGAGGTTTGAATGATTGAATGACTTGAATCCTGATCAAATTCCTGTTGTTTCTGCTTTAACCTAGAATGAGAATATCTGCCTAGGTTGATAGAGTATCCTTAATCGAAGGTGGCGAATTGGTGACTTTAGTCGAGAAGCCAATTCGCTATTCTGTACCGAAGTCAATTCGGTAGTGGAGGTTTGGTTCATTAGGGCCTCAATCTGTTTACTCCGGTGGAGGTTAGTCGCCCGCTAGAGACTCAGATTGAGAGGGTCTGGAGACCTTTAGTCGAGACTTCAGGCTAATTGAGAACGCTCCGCAGTATAACTTTCATGAAAACTGAACTGGGTAAATTGCAATCCGACTTAACTGCAGTCTAGGGGGAAACCATATCCGGGTGACCTCTCTTGACTTGACAACAAACCGTTTACTTGCTCTGTGTTTTGTTTGCTTGAGTTTCACTAAAAGTTCACTGCTAAATAACAAGAATTCACCGAGTAGTCATCACATCTAGGACCCGGGTTGACATTAAAACCCGACCCGCTATACTACGCTTTAGGAATTGGTTATACTTGGCCATTTTCTAGGGTGACAGTAGGAGTGAGTCAAGTTTTTGGCACCGTTGCCGGGGACGGCTAGGTTGTTGAAGAAAAGTGATTTCTGATACTTTGGCATTTTCATTTTTGCATTGAGTTTTGTCTTTCCCACTTGTGCCTTCACGGGGTTTGCTTTGCTTGATTGTGTGCAGATAGTGCATGACCCGTAGCCAGTCGGGAAGTTTACTGCCGTTGAATCCTGAGATTGAGCGCACCTGCAAACAACTTCGGAGACAACAGCGAGCTAGACTGGCTACGGTGGAGCGCCAAGACGGCCAATTGACCAGCGACTCCGAGGACGAGCACGAGATGGAAGGCGATCAGAACCCGCCTCCTCAGAACCAGATCCTGGGGAACGACCAAAATCCCCCGGGACCTGGGAACCATCATCATCCGCCACCACCGGGTCCCACCTTGGAATACTTCTATACTCCACGGATTGCTGACATCCGCCCGGTCATCCTCTATCCGCCCATTCCTGCAAACAACTTCGAGATCAAGCCATGCTGGATTCAACTCATCACCACCTCTATCCAGTTCCATGGCTTGAAGGATGAGGAAGCCCGGGTACACCTTTCCCGTTTTCTGCAGCTGACGAACGGGTTCAAGCTGAATGGTGTTCCAGATGATGCAATCCGCCTTCACCTCTTCCCCCATTCTCTGGCGGGGAATGCTAAGAGGTGGTTGGAGACCCAGCCCCCATTGTCCATCACCTCTTGGGACGATCTGGCTGATAAGTTCGTGCACAGATATTATCCGGCATCGAAGACTACTGAGATTCAGCGGGAGATCACTCACTTCCGCCAAGATCCAGATGAGTCCCTTCGTGATGCATGGGAGCGGTACATGGGATACTTCTGGCAGTGTCCCCATCATGGCTTCAGCGATGCTTTCACAGTGGGGAACTTCTACAGTGCCATCACCCCAGACAGCCAGAGGGTGATCGAGTCTCTATGCCCAGGAGGGGATATCCTTACTAAAACTCCACCCGAGCTGAACCAGATGATCAGTACTTTGGCTGCCCGCGATCATTCCTGGGGGCAGAGCAGCAGAGGCAGGCACTCCCGGGACCGTGGTGTGCATGCTATGAAGGCCAGATCCGGGTTAGAGCAGCAGGTGGCTGAGTTGGTGCAGACACTGAAGCAGCCTAACAGTCTCCTTCCGGGCCGAGGTGTAGCTGCGCCTCCAGTAGCTCAGTGCCAGTGGTGTGAGAGTCCAAACCATCTGGTGGAGGACTGCCAGGCTATGCGGGAGTCCTCTACTCCCCAAGAACAGTTGGCCTTCATCGCCAATGCTCGGCGCCTCGATCCATACAGTAACACATACAATGAGGGATGGCGCCAACACCCCAACTTCGCCTGGAGCAACAACACCAATAAACCACCTGGTTTCCCAGCACCAGCAGGTGGTTTTCAGCAGAGGCAGCCTTTCCAGGCTAGACAGGGGCAGCCATTCCAGCAGCCCCAGCGTCAGTATGCCGAGCCAGCAGCAGCGTCAGCTCCCGATAATCAGATGACCGAGCTGAAAAACGTTTTGGCGGCATTCATGACCACCAGCCAGGCGAATATCACGAGGATGGATCAGGCCATAACTTCACTGGAGGCAGGGCAGAGAAACCAGGGTGCCATTCTGCAAGATTTGCAGAACCAGGTTGGCGCCATAGCTCGCCAGATTACTACTCGGGCCCCGGGGACTCTACCTGCCACCACCATCCCCAATCCACGGGACCCGCATGAGACAGCACATGCCATTTTCACCCTGAGCGGCAGGCCTACATCAGCTGATCCTGCCCCGACCAGGCAGGAGGAACCACTACCTGCTTCAGCACTTCCAGCCGGTGATGCAGAAGTGCGGGTGGAGAAGGAAGCCCCTGCTCCCAAGCCACAACCAGTGGTGAAGGAGCACGTACCCCAGCTTCCCTTCCCCACTCGCCTTCACAAAGACAAGTTGGAGACTGAGTTTGCCAATTTTATGGCAATGTTGAAGCAGCTCAACATCAGCATACCATTTGTGGAGGCACTGTCGAAGATGCCCAAGTACGCTAAGTTCATGAAAGATCTCTGCACCAACAAGAAGAAACTTGGGGATCTCTCGACAGTGCTGCTGAGCGAGGAATGTTCTGCCATCCTGCAGAACAAGCTGCCCGAAAAGCGCAAGGATCCAGGGAGTTTTACTATCCCTCTTACTATTGGCAGCATGCATGTAGGAAAGTCCTTGGCGGACCTAGGAGCTAGCATTAATGTCATGCCATATAAATTGTTCAAAAAGCTAGACCTAGGTGAACTTAGCCCTACTAGGATGAGCATTCAGCTAGCTGATCGTTCTGTGGTGCATCCTAGGGGTATCATAGAAGATTTGCTTGTTAATGTGGGTGCATTCACATATCCTGTTGATTTTGTTATTCTGGATATAAATGATGATGTGGATGTGCCTTTGATTCTAGGTAGACCGTTTCTTGCCACCGCCAAGGCACTGATTGATGTGCATGATGGTAAACTGATCTTGCGTGCTGGAAATGAACAGGCTATTTTTCCTGTGACTGACTTTGATCATTGTGCTATGATTTCTGTATCGCCTGTGCATGCTATTTCTGATCAGGTACACGATCCTGTCGTGTACCCTTCTACACCTCTCATTTTGCAGGACCCGCCTATCATTCCTTCGTCGCCACTCCATCCAGTCCCGCCTCCGAACAAAAAGCTTAAGGAGGAGTGGCGGCCGAAGCCGCACGTGGCTAAGCCTGCACGGAAGAAGAGTGGAGACCACTATGAGCTGGTCCCACCCCCCGCACCACGACCACCCTGGCCATCCGAGTACTCACTCGCCTGCATCTTACCGGATGGCCAGGTCGAGCTGACTTCTGCTGGTGGTTGCAACCGTCGGGTGCACGGTCATCACCTGAAGCTGTATCTCAAGAGCGATGTGGATCCGCTCTTGGAGGCACCTGTTCCTGCACCTCCCTGAGTATCCACCATGGGCGTCCAGCTAAAAGACGGTAAAGAAGCGCTGGTGGGGAGGCAACCCCACCACGGTTTGACTTTCTTTCTTATGTTTCGAGTCGGATTGCGATTTGGTTTTGTTTTGGTTTGTTTCCTTTATTCTGGATGATGTCTTACTGGGCTGACATCGGACCTAACATATTCTGGTTGAGCTCTTCTGTTCCCCTTGAGCTGTGCTGTGTTCCCGACTGGTCCATTTCCAGTCTTCTGCAGTCCGTGCACACCGGTAACATCGTTCCCCTTTCCTTCCCTCTTCTCCATTGAGGGCAATGTCGAACTTGAGTGTGGGGGGGATGTTATCTTTTGACTGCATTAGCTCTGTTTGTGTTCTTGGAGCCTAGTCCACTGTCCAAATCTTACGATTTGAGGGCTCCAAGTACTGCTGTTTGATCATATTGGCACTGTGTTTTGATGGATGAATTGATTGGTTTTCGGATTAATGCATGACAACTTGTTTGCGACTAGGACAACCTATGATGAGGACTGAGATGTGCAGTAAAACGATGTAGGGGTTCAGTTTGTCAACTGTTTGCTTGCCAACTGTGACTTGATCTGACTTGATCTGATTACTTGTCCTTGACAGTCGTTTATGCATCTAGTTCAGGGTATCAGAATGTGAGATAGAGCATATAGGTAGCCATGTGAGATTTGAGCCTGCTCGTTTCTTTCTTGTGCGATAGATCCCTCTTCCATGATGTGTAGCATTCACGTTGTCACTAGCTAAGATGATGGGGGCATAGGATTAGCCCACGCCCAAAAAACTGACTGTCCTGATGTGTCATATCCCCTAGTCAGCCCTTTGAGCCGTGTGTTATCCTTTCTTTTGGTTTATAATGAAAAAAATCACCCTTGTTGCATCTTTTAGAAGGTTCCACAGAGTGGTTTTTACATATTCTCTGCTGTTTCTGCTAAAGTCTATGTGAGTGTTGGAGGTAGTGCTTAAAAGTTGGGCAGGTGTTTGAAATTTATGCAGAAGTGGTGGCTCTCTTAAGAAATGAAAAGAAAAAATGAAAGAAAAACAAAGCAAAAATTTGAAAGCAAAAGAGAGCCACTACCAAAAATCTGAATAATGCCCAGTAAGCAGTGTTTCTTAGCAGTCTGGCTTGGAAATGCTGATGATTATGCCTCCTTCGCTCTTGTGCTCTTAAGATATTGAGGAATGCAGAATAGCAGAAAGAAAATACCGGGTTGGTTGACTGTGATTGTGTGTTTGGAAAATGTGGAACCTTTTTGCTATGAATACTTCCACCACCTAAAAGGCCTTTTCCCCATGTCCAAGACCCTAGCCAGTCATTTGAACCTGTGTCTAAGACCTCCTGATTAGTTAGTGGTGACACCCCATATGTGAACTCTAGCATTTAGAGGCTGCCATCATGGTGAAGAGATGATAGGGATTGAGAGAAATAGCATGCGCATCTTTCGCATCAAAAATTGTCCTGACCCCACTGGTCGAGAGTGAGTGATTCATTTCCATTTTCTATATGCTCTTGTACCCCGGTGAGGACCTAGATTGCTCGGTCTCTATTCTGATGTTTTGAGTTGGATGCATGAGTCGACTGTTTTGAGTAAGTGGTTGAATCAAGTCTAGGTTGGCTAGTGAACAGACGGGAGACTCTTCCTTTACTCGATTTGCTGCACTCGAATGTCCTCTGTGGTGGTTGTCCAGGTTGTTATTGAGGTTGTGCATGTATTGATGTTTGAAAACCAGTGTGATTCACGTGTTTTGTGCCTTTATGACTTGTCCCCAGTGTTGGTTGATTGATTTGTAAGCTTACCTAGTGTCTGACTTGGTTTGCTTGGGGACAAGCAAACGGTTAAGTGTGGGGGAGTTTAATAGACCGATAATTATACATATTTTCACCCCTATTCTGGAGCCGTTTGTGCTGAGGAATCTCGTGTTTTAAGCCGATTTTACGCCAGGTTGTGTGTTTGTGTCATATTTCAGGTCCCGGCGTTGGAATCGAGGCGGAGAAACGAGTTCTGGGTCGAAAGGAGCCGAGTTGGGACTAAGGGGGCTGCAGGAGGAAAATACCCGGTCGGATGGCAAAATACCCGACCGGCTATTTATCATTTTTGGCACCCGTGAGAAACAGAAGGGGGCCCGGGCGAAGGCCTAAAATCCCCGGTCGGGGATTTTGGTGGTAGACCGGGGATTTTCGCCTTTAGTGGAACGGTGCGTTTCACAATACCCGGTCGAACCATAAAATACCCGACCGGGTATTTTGACCGGGTATCGCGACCAGGCAGCTGATAAAAGAGGAAGAAGGCCAATTTTCAAAGGGTTCCGAGTTTTTGAGAGAGAAACCGATACCTAGAGAGAGAAAGCGTCGAACCAGAGTTCTCAAGCGCCATAGATCGATCTTCAACACCATTGGAGCCCGTCTTGAGCTTGGAGAAGTGCGATTAAACGTCCAGAAGCAGGAATCCAACTTCACAGTATGATTTCCGTGTCTGAATCTGCTTTTGCTTCTTTCTCTATGGAGTAGTTTCCCCATTCATCTGGGTATGGAGAACCCTAGATTTGTATGCTAGGTCTGATTGTATGAACCCAAGTACAGAGTTTGTGAATTGATTATATTCGACTGAGGTTTGAATGATTGAATGACTTGAATCCTGATCAAATTCCTGTTGTTTCTGCTTTAACCTAGAATGAGAATATCTGCCTAGGTTGATAGAGTATCCTTAATCGAAGGTGGCGAATTGGTGACTTTAGTCGAGAAGCCAATTCGCTATTCTGTACCGAAGTCAATTCGGTAGTGGAGGTTTGGTTCATTAGGGCCTCAATCTGTTTACTCCGGTGGAGGTTAGTCGCCCGCTAGAGACTCAGATTGAGAGGGTCTGGAGACCTTTAGTCGAGACTTCAGGCTAATTGAGAACCTTCCGCAGTATAACTTTCATGAAAACTGAACTGGGTAAATTGCAATCCGACTTAACTGCAGTCTAGGGGGAAACCATATTCGGGTGACCTCTCTTGACTTGACAACAAACCGTTTACTTGCTCTGTGTTTTGTTTGCTTGAGTTTCACTAAAAGTTCACTGCTAAATAACAAGAATTCACCGAGTAGTCATCACATCTAGGACCCGGGTTGACATTAAAACCCGACCCGCTATACTACGCTTTAGGAATTGGTTATACTTGGCCATTTTCTAGGGTGACAGTAGGAGTGAGTCAGTTGCTCAGTCTTGCCGTCTCTTCTGGATATCAGTACTGCACTCACAGCCCTTGTCGACACAGCGAGGTACAAGAAGAGTTTTTCATTGATTTTGGGGGCGGTTAGTACAGGGGGGGATACAAGGTATGCTTTTAGTTCTTGGAATGCTGCTTCGCACTCCTTGGACCATGCGAAACGCGCGCCATTCTTGAGTGTCTGGAAGAAGGGCGCACATTTGTCGGCGGACCTTGGTATGAACCTTCCCAGTGCCGCTATCTTGCCGTTAAGAGATTGGATCTCTAGCGCGTTGCGGGGAGCCCGTAGTTGTTGAACCGCGGTGATTTGCTTTGGGTCAACCTCTATGCCACGCTTGGTTATCATGAACCCTAGAAATTTCCCTGCTTCAGCTCCAAAAACGCACTTGAGTGGATTGAGGCGAAGGCTGTGTTTGCGCAGGGCTTCGAAAGTCTCGCGCAGGTCCTCCAGGTGTGACTTGCCCTCTTTCGTTTTGACAATGAGGTCGTCCACATATGCTTCGATGTTCCGCCCGATCTGTCGTGAGAAGACCGTGTCGATCATTCTTTGGTACGTTGCGCCCGCGTTTTTCAATCCGAACGGCATCCCTACGAAGCAAAAATTTCCAAACGGCGTCATGAAAGCCGTTTTTTCTTCATCTTCGATGGACATTGGGATTTGGTGGTATCCTGAGAACATGTCAAGGAACGACAATGTCTCATGGTCGGCGGTCGCGTCGATCAGCTGGTCGATGCGCGGTAGGGGGTAAGGGTCTCCAGGGCACACTTTGTTGATTGTGGTGTAGTCGACGCACATCCGCCAGGCTCCTGACGATTTCTTGACCAAGACTACGTTTGCCAGCCACTTTGGATATTTCACGGGGCGGATCAATCCTGCCGCCAGTAGGCACGCTACCTCTTCTTCTATCGCCTTCAGCTTATCACCAGTGAACGTCCTTCGCCCTTGCTGCCTTGGTTCCGCGTTGGTTGGAACCGCAAGGCTATGTTGGGCTACCTCCCTGGGCACTCCTGGCATGTCTTCTGTGCACCATGCGAACAGCTCCTTGTATTCCCTCAGCAGCGCCACGAGTGGTTCGATTGCGTCACTGCTGACATGGGTGGAGATGCGTATTTTCTTGGTTGGCTCGGCGGGGTCCAGCGCGACCTCGAAATCGGAATCCATGGATTCTGGTCGGGGTTCTTCTGCTCTTGTGTCGACGATGTTGGTCCGTCGCACCTCCTCGCGGTCTTCCCATGTCGTTCCCCGCGCTTCCCCAACTCCTTTTTGTGTGGGGAATTTCAGCTTCTGGTGGCACGTCGACGGGAGTGCCATGAACTTCGCAAGGAAAGGTCGGCCCAGGATGCCATTGTGCGCCGACTCGCAATCGACGATTGTGAACTCTACTTGCTTGGAGACGCGCGGCTCCTGGTCTCCCATGACCACGGGGAGGGTGACTACTCCAATTACTGGGACTCGGGTTCCGGAGAAACCGACCAGGTTGCCCTGGGCGCGCCTGATTAGGCGCGGGTCGATATCCATTTTGTTAATGGTGCTCTGGAAGAGGATGTCAGCCGCGCTACCCCCGTCTATCAGCAGGCGGTGGGTCTTGCAGGCGGCAATCAGCGCGGTGACGATGAGTGGCTCTTCTGACGGGACTCCTTGTCGGAACTCTGCGTCGTCAAAGCTCAGATTGAATCTTGTTCGTGCGTCTACGGCCGCGCACTCCGTCGCGCGCTCACGTTTGGTTTTTTTCTTGGGGCGATCTCCTTCAACTGTTACCACCCCGATTTCTTTGCGCACTACATATGCGCCAGTGTCATCATCGTAGTTGGCCTGTGGGGGTGGCGGAGGGTGTTGCGGGTCCCCAACTTGCTCTTCCTTCACGTGGACGAACTCGGTCAGCAATCCTCGCCGCACGAAGCCTTCTATTTCGTACCGTAGCTCTCGGCAGTCTTCCGTTCGGTGCCCCGTTGCTCTGTGGAAGTCGCAATGCTTCTTTGGATCGCGCATGTGGGGTAGGGACCTCAGCGGAGCAGGCCAATTGAGCTTGTAGCCTTTCTCGCGGAGAACGTGGAACACGTTCCTCACGGAGTTATTAAGGGGAGTGTAGGCGTTGGACGCGCGTCTGTCCGGCGATCGCCCGCGCTGAACTTGCTCTGGTGGCGGAGGAGGGAGGCGCTTTGGGCCACTGTGCATCTGTAGCAGTTGGTCTCGTGGGATTGGGTTTGGAGGCTGCCGGCGCCCCTGCTCTTCCCGTGGTATTTTTGCTGGTTCGAAGCGTCTGACGGATCCCGCCCCCAGGGTCTCTTCTAACGTGATTGCCTTTTCAATCTTCATCTCCAACTCTGTTGATAGCGTTACAGGCCTTTTTGCTAATGCCCGCTTGAGCTCCATGTTGCTGGTGGCCTCCATGAGGTGGTGGGCGGCGGTTTCGGGGGTGAGATCGCGGACGGCCATTGCTACCCTGGACCATCTAGCGTAGAAAGCCCTCAGGCTTTCCCCATCCTTTTGCCTGATATCTATCAGGGCCTTGAGGTGTAGAGGACGTCGTTTCTGGGACGCGAACTTTGTCGTGAACAGAAGTATGAACTCCTCGAACGAGCGGATGATTCCGTTCGGGAGCCGGTTATACCAGTCGAGGCATATTCCGGAGAATGTCGATGGGAAGGTCCTGCACAGCGCGGCATTGGAGTTGGTTTGGAGTTGCATGCGCAAGCAAAAGGTGCTCACGTGGTCTTCTGGGTCGGTTGTGCCGTTGTATGTTGGTAGGGGGGGTGGCGCCCCGCTTAGGTGCTCCGCCATTATTTGCGCGCTCAGCGGCTGGTGGAGGACCCTCTTAGGCGGGTGGGGTCGGTATTGCGGAGACAAGTGTTGCTCCAAGAAGCTGAGGTCCGCCCGCCCTGGTGGCTCAGTTCCCTGCGTTTCGCACGCGGGAAATTCCGCTGGCGCGGGTTGCGGTAGCTGGGCGGTTCCCGACGCTTCTCCCACGGCTGGTATGGGCACGACCGCCGTCGCGTCTACTGCTGGCGCGGCCTCCTTACTCAGCATGAGCGCAATGACTTGGCTCATTTGCTTCTGCATGTCAGCTATGACGTTGTTTTGTTTCGTCACCAGCTCCCTCATTTCCTTGGCCGTCAGCTCGGGCTCTTCTTCTTCTAGGAGCACCGCGTTGAGGTCGCTGGCTTCTGCGAACGCCCTTGGGTCGGTCATTGCTTTGATTGGCGTTGCTTCGTCGGGTTGGTCGTGGTTGCGTTCTGCCATCATTGGATTTTTCCTGCGTTTCTTCTTGGCCCCACGGTGGGCGCCAATTGTTTGAACCTAACTGAGTGTAGGAGTTAGATTCGGGTGAGAGTTTGGGTCAAGAAGAACGCAAGCGTGGGGATCCACCGGAGAGAGGAGAATTGGAGGATCGACGAGGAAGAGAGTCCAGATTTTAGAGAGAGAAGTTGTTGCTATAGAGAGAGAATGCCCAAAAAATGCGATCCCCTCACCCACCGTAGTAAATGCCGTATTTATAGGCTTCATGGTGGTGGGTGAGTGGTTGACTCATGTGAGGATACAATGATGTGACTACTGGGATACAATGATGTGACCACTAACATACTAAGGATTTTAGGCTATGTCCTGTCCATCCCTCTACCTAGGGCGTGTCAGAGGTCTATCCATGGGCCTGATGTGACTACCTTCTGGGGAGGAAAGCTGCGCTTTCCTCGTCCCTTGGTTTAGCCTACGCTAAGCTCTCCCTTGGAGCGTGTAACCCACTCCGCGCCTAAGCTCTTCGCGCCGAGACGTGGTTAACTGCGATGAGGTGTCGCGCTCGGGGTCTTCGCGCTGCCTCGTCGGGGTATATTTGGTCGCGCGCTGTTCGTTGACGTGGCTGGGCCCGGCTTGCTCCTTGGTGCAGCTAGGCCCGAGTCACATGCCCAACACATGACCTAATGGAGGCTAGTGTAGGGACCAGTGTTTGAATAGGCGTGCCTAGGCATGAACCTAGTCTTGCTTAAGCATTGAGCGAGAGAGGAACACCTCACTTTGGCTGACGGCGAAGATAAAAACGTTCCCAATGTTGAGGCGGTGGAAAGTACGGACCAAACGACATTTAGTTTCTCCAACCTTACAAAATTGTTGGGGAGGTGGTGCTTATGTGGGGATAGAGAAGGATTCCGAACCTAAAGAAAAAGTGAAAATATCCCTAAAAGATGAGAGCGGATCCCATGACTAAGGGGGGTCCTTAGTCATTTGACTAAGCCCCTTCTAGCCATTAGTTCTGGACACTTTAATCCAACGGTTAAAAAATGGAAAGGGCTATTTAATTAATGACAGAGGTAGTTTGGGAATTATAGAAAATTACGATGTATACAAACCGTACTTACAATCAGTACAAACCATACAAATATACAAACTGTACAAACTACAACGACAAACCATACAAACAGATTTACAAACTTTACAAACGTATGAACTGTACAAATAATACAAACCAGACTGACAAACAATACAAACCATACAAAAAGAAAAAACACAACCGGGTTGACTTTGGAGACTTCATCCCTATATAGAGGGGCTTTGTCTCAAAGTCAACCCGGTTGTTTTTTAGACATACAAACATTACAAACATGTTGGTCAAAAATGACAAACTAGACTGACAAACCATATGATAACACAGAATTTGCACATGTTTTATCCCACATTTCTTGATTGTTTAGCTTGGTATTTATCATACTTTAGCCTATTTTATGCTAGGTTGTGTTCTTTTGTCACATTTCAGGTCCTAGTATGCAAAGTGAAGCATAGACACAAATTTCAAGTCAATCGGAGATCAATTGGCGACTCGGGGGAAAGAAACTTGGGCATGACCCAAAGAATAATGGATTTATACCTTATTTAATGGACAAATAATTATGTAATCTATGCGTGGAAAGAAAGAAGACGAGTCTACGAGCGTCTGGGACCAAACGGCGACTGATTCGGAGTTCGGATGAGGGAGATATGACTGAAAGACAGCAGCCACTATAGAGTTACGGGATGGCCTTTCAAGTTACGACCATGACCGTAACTCGGGGCCACGGGAGGCAGAATACATTCCAGAAGTTATGGGCTGAACCCCAAAGGTTACGGCCGTAACTTGGGGCTGTAACTTGGCTTCTGTGAGCTGTATAAATGCGTTTTTGCGGATTTTGAAAGGGGAGAGCTGGGTTTTGGATCCCAAACAACCAAGGACAAAACCTAGAGAGAGCACCTTGGGAACATTCTTGGAGCTATTTTAGAAGATTTCTTTGCCATTGGAGCTCGGAATCAAGCTTAAAGATGGAGAGTGAATATCTAGATCAGATTTTTGCATTCTCTCTCTTCTATATGGAGTAACTTCCCTTCACTTAGGTTTTGAGGAACCCTAGCCATGTTTGTTTGATTGGATGATTGTATGAGTACTCTTACTTGATAATCTTAAGTTCAATCTATGCATGTTTTCATCATTCAATTCTGCTTTAGTCGAGATTATTGATTCTGCTTTGATCCTATGAGAGCGAATACCTGATTAGGTCAATAGAGCACCATAGATTGATAGTATTGGATCGATTGCTTTAGCCGAGGGTTGATTCACTTCTTTGTATCGATTGAAAGCCTCATTCGATAGAGGGAATCTAGTTCAGAAAGCCTTGATCGGTTGTTCTAGAGAAGTTTTAGTTGTTCTATCTTAATCTGGTTTGCTAGATAATGAACTGAAGCTGAGTAATAGTAACTCTAGAGACCCGTGGATTCGATATTTATTACTTGAGCCACTATACTGCAGTCCCTTTCATTGGTTACACTTGGGCTTTGTTAGGAGTTGTGTTTTAGCGAGTCACTGTTTGTGCCACGATACCCACCGAAACTCCTGGAACTTCCCTCCGACTGGCGCCTGCCTACACACACGCACGAAGAGGAGGGCGCCTGGGCCCGTTAATCCTCCGACGCCCAAGTTAGTTCCTTATAGAGGGAAAAGGTCTCAAAGTAGGAATTCTAGTGAGAGAGTCCCACCTGTGTAAATGCTACCAACTGCCCCTATTTATACTCACCGAACCCGAGGTTGATCTCCTCCACGTCACCGTCCCCATTTAATGCTTTGTACTCTCTTTGTCAGATATCTCAACTGCCTTGTCAGGCTTCTGACGCGTGACAGGAGCCCACAGGCTAAGAACCACCTGACATGCTCTATACTCTCTTTGTCCGATATCACAATTGCCCTGTCAGGCTTCTGACGCGTGACAGGCGCCCGTAGGCTAAGGACCACCTGACAGCCTGGTCTCCCTTGGCCTTTAGCGTTTTGTCCTTATGCGCCCTTCCTCTTGTTTGGGCCTTGGGGTATTTCTCAGAACCATTTTTGGGCTTTGCCCCTCCCAATCCTGTTGCCTGGGGGCCCAGATCCCTAGTTGATGGGTAGTACCCCCAACAATTGCCCCCCCAGTTAGGTGCTCATGGTTTCACCCTTGAGCGCCTGACTGATTCTCTTGTCGCGGCCTTGTATCCTCTTTCTTTGTAGGCGCCTGCTTTCTATGGTGCCCTCTATTGTATTCTTATTCTCTTCGTGGTTTGTGGGCGCCCTTACCGACCATTCTTAGCTTGTGGACGCCCAACCTTTGTTGATGCTCCCTGTTTTGTGCGCTTCCTCTTTGTGATTCATGGGCGCCTCTTCATGGAGTTCTTCGTGATGGACGTCCCTAACCCTTATGCCCCCCTCACGGGGGGATTTTGACGTGGGCCCCACGCTTTGCTTGCCAGGGAAATTTGAAATTTCGAGAATTTTGGAAATTTCCAAAAAAGGAAAGGGTGGGGGAAGCTCAAAATTCCGCCCGTGATATTGGCACGTAAATTCGAATTTCAAATTTCGGGATTTTCAAAAAAGTGAAAAGGTGGGGGAAGCTGAAAAGCCCGCCCGTGGTGTTGACACGTGGCGCGCGGCACGAGACCCGGCTGGGGTCTTCCTCTCCTTTAAATACCCATTCCCCCTTTAGTTCCTGTCACTTTCTTCCATTTGACTTCTCTCTAAGACTTCGCTCTGACCTCTCTCTAGATTCTGCTCTGCCCTCTCTCCTGTCATACTTTGCAATCGTCACATTCTTTCTCCGTGTCCGTCGAGAATGTCTTCCCCACAACAAAACAAAACTTCTGGAAAAGGCGCCCCGGGCGTTGGTGCTTCTGGTGCAGGCGCTTCGGGCGCAGGTGCCTCGGGCTCAGGCGGTGAAGCTAGGCGTCCGACTTAAAGCGGTAAGGAATCTTCTATCACCAGTTGCTTCTTATTAGTTTATTCTAGTAATCTAGGGTAGGGCGTCACTTACTCCGCGTCTACATTGCGTCTGGGTCGTTTGTTGGTTTAGAGATGGCGCCTGCTTCTTCGTCAGCTGGTCCTTCGAGCGCCTCGACTCCGGGTTTCATGCCCGCGGACGGGTCCTACAAGATCTTGACATGGGAGAACTCTTTTCCCCCCGACCATATTCCGACGGAGACGTCCAAGTTGTCCTTTGAGGTGGCCGGGCCACAGCATACATCCACCGTCACCTTGGCCCGTGTCCATGAGCTAGTGACCAGCCTCCAACTCCCGCGTGATTGGTGGTATGCGCCTCCGTCTGCCATTTCGCGAGTGGGCATCTGTGGGCCAAAGTGGATCGGGATGTACCATGAATACTTTCGCTTTGGATTGCGGTTTCCCCTCGACCACATTATGGAGGGCATCCTGACGACCTGCGGTTGTCCACTAGGGCGCCTGTCCCCCTCGGTCATTGTGATCATGATCCTGTTCAAGTTAAGGTGTCGGGAACACAACGTGGAGCCCACCTTCAACTTGTTCAGGTATTTTTTCAAGATGGAGCCCCTTGACAACTGTTTATCGCTTCAGAAGAGGAAGAAACGCCCGTTTCACTTCGTTGAACGGTGTCCGAAGTTGGGGCGTCGCTGGTTCGATGGATTTTTCTTCATGAAGGCCTACCGTGACTCTTTCTTTGAGAGTGGAGGCGCCTTCTTGAGGCGGTGGGATTTGGGGACGTCGAAGAGTTTAACGCGCCCGGTGTGCTGTCTCAATCGGAGACGGATGGCGCCCGCCTGATTTGCGGGCAGAGAGCGAATCGCCCCCCTATTCTGGAGGCGTATTATAATGATGGTTTGTAGGCGCCTAGATGTTATACGTGTAATTATGTTGTGACTTGTACTAATTTTTGCTTTTTGACGCGAGCTGATCCTCTGAAAATGTGCAGGGTCGGACTATAGCAGCCTTGCCAAGCTGATGAAAAGTCGGCTTGCGGCTATGACCGGGGGGGGGGGGGCGCCCGCTTCGACTCAACCACAGGCGCCCGAGCCGGCTGCCACACGAACACAGGCGCCTCCTCCTAAGCCAAAGAGGAAGAAGAGGGCCGTGAAGGGGGCGCCCTCCATATGAAGACTGCCAGTGTGGCGTCTTCCGCCCCGGAGGTTGAAGAGGAGGCTGAAGAACGGGCGCCTGATGCCGAACTTGCGGAGCAGGAGGTTACTTCCGGGGAAGAAGACGCTGAACCCCTGGTTCGTCGGGGGAAACGAGCTGGTTCCCCCTTAACCCATGCCAGCAAGAAGGCTGACAGGGGGAAGGAGAAAGAAGGCGTCGAGGCGTCGGGTGGTGGGGAAGGCGCCCAGTACCACCTTAACGAGGAGGGGCGCTATGTGGGCCCCGATGGGCGCCCTCCTATCTTGCAGCCGCGCCGCTCGGATGTTGGGCGCATCGACCTGTCTTGCTCTCCCTTGGTTGCCATCGACCGCGGGTGCGCCATGGGGTTGGCGATTACGGCTGCCAAGAAGTGGCAATTACCATCGGAGGTGAATGGGGATCACCTCTTTGCCGAACTGGCCCAAGTGGGCACCAAGGTATTTACTCTTATCTTTGTTTTCCCCCATTTGTGGAATTGCCTTGCCTTTCGTACAAGTGTTAATCTTTCTTACTTGGTGTTTGTAGATCCTCCTTTTTGCGGAGAGAGGCGCCCGGCGCCTCAATGACAAGACCCGAGAGGCGCTCGAAGCCTCTACCTCTGCTGCCTCCATGAAGCACGACTTGGAGAATGCGATGGCGCGAGGAGGCGCAGGTAAACGCGGCCCGGAGGTGTCGCGACTGCAGGGCGCTCTGGACGACGAGCGCAGGAAGATGGCGGACCTGCAGGCCGAGAAGGAGGCGTTGGCGCAGGAGGCGAGCGCCCAAGCCAGCGAGATTGACATCCTCAAGGAGGAGAAGAGGAGGTGGCAAGATGCCTGCAAGGTGAACAAGAAGTCCTTGAAGGAGGCCCGGGAAGAAATTTCCACCTTGCGCCATTCTTTAGACACCTTCGAGGAGTCTTTGGCTGGAAAAGGGATGTGCGCCAACGCCATCTTGACCGGCCACGAGATTTTGAGGGTGAAGTTGATGAAGGATCACCCCGACCATACTTGGGATCTTACGGAGATGGCTGAGTATGTGATCGGGGAGCGGGAGACCCCCCGCGGAACGGGAGGGGCGCCCGAGCCGTTTGCTGCTGATGCGCCTCATAGTGGGTCCGTCCCTGCTTCGCCTTCTCCAAAGGCGCCTAGTGCTGGAGTTCCAATTCTGGCGCGGAGTGAAGAACGGGCGCCATTTGAGTAGAACTCTGCTGTATTATTTATCTTTTTATTTTTACTTCTTATATATATATAAAGACGTTTCCTTTAGTCATTGCATCGCATTTTGGGGCCTTTGAATCGTTTACTCAACTTAGGTCGGACCTATGGGGGCGCAAAAAATGAGGGCGCTTTGTGGTTATTGGGCGCAAAGTTGGGTGCCATATTGCTCTGACGTAGGGCGCAATATTAGGGCACTTTGCTTTTCGAATGGCGCGAAACGGGGCTCTTTACTGATATTTCTCAACTTTTACGCTTAAACTCGCCATCCATCCCCAAATTGGGCGTCTCTTCTAACTCAAGATTACTGGGCGCGAAATTGGGCGCTTTACCGACTTCGCGTAACCCATGGTCGGTCTCAAGATCGGGCGTTTTCGATAGCGCGAGATAACTGGGCGCAAAACTGGGCACTTTTTCTTAATACGAAATGACGTAAACAAACACAAAGTCACTATTGGGGCGCTAGATCATTGGGCGCTTTGGACACGATACGACGCTATTTCGATGAGCGCTTTTAGTCACAACACAAACACCCTTACACACTTGTTTTCGACATAGACAAATACTTACAACTACGACCACTCATCACCCTTTCTAACTCTTGTTAAGTGGAGCCGTCTTCCCCTGGTGTGGCGCTTACACGGTAAACGCGTAGGTTTTGCGCGTTCCAAGTTTTTTTCACCACTCGGCCCTCGGTATGCTCTAATTTGAACGTGCTGGGTCCTACCACCTCTCGAACTCGGTATGGGCCTTTCCACTTTGGTGCCAACTTTCCCTCGCGGGCATCTGGACGAAAATCACACTTGAGAACCAGGGCGCCTTCTATGATCTCGTGGGCACGCATCTTCTTATTGTAGTAACGGGCCACCTGCCGCTTCATCTTTTCCAACCGAATTGCCGCCACTTCCCTCACTTCGTTTGCCATGTCTAGTTTGTTGGCTTGCGCCTCGTCATTGCCGTTTGGATCGTACTGGGCGACGCGGTAACTTGGGATGCTGAGCTCCACAGGAATGACTGCCTTGCTTCTGTAAGTTAGGGAAAAGGGTGTTTCCCCAGTGGCGGTTTTGTAAGTTGTGCGATGCGCCCACAACACATTGGGAAGTTCCTCCACCCATTTGCCCTTGGCGCCTGCCAGCCGGGTGTGTAACCCGTGAAGGATACTTTTGTTGGCCGCCTCCGCTTGACCGTTTGCTTGAGGGTAGGCCACCGAAGAAAATCTCAACACGACCCCATTGTCATCATAGAACTCCACAAACTTCTTGCAATCAAACTGCTTTCCATGGTCTGTGACGATGGACTCGGGCAAGCCGAACCGAGTGAATATGTTCTTCTTGGTGAACTTTCGTACCTGGGCTTCCGTGACCGTGGCTAAAGGCTCTGCCTCTATCCATTTGGAGAAGTAGTCGACCGCCACTATCAGGTATTTCATTTGTCCGGGCGCCTTGGGAAAAGGACCCAAGAGGTCCATGCCCCACTAAGCGAATGGCCAGGCTCCTATATTTCCTTGCATAGGCGCCGCCGGGATGTGAATGTCATTTGCATGAATTTGACACTGGTGGCAGGCGCCCACATGCGCCTCCGCATCTCGTCTCATGGTCGGCCAGTAAAACCCTTGTCGTAATAGTGTTTTCTCCAGGCTTCGTGCACCCGCGTGCATGCCACACGTTCCACTATGCACTTCCTCGATTGCCCCCTGCTTTCCTCCTCGTCGAGACACCGGAAATAAGCTCCCGCATGCGATCTTTTGTACAATTTTCCCGCGATTATGGAGCATCAGGCTGCCTTCCGGCTGAGGCGCCAGGCTTCCTTCGGGTCGTCGGGCACCACGCCTTGGGTTATGAACAGTACGATTGGCGCCATCCATCCGGAATCGGCGCCCCCACTGGACAGGGTAGCGACCAGGTGTTCACGAGGCGCCTCTGTGGTGACTATTAGCTTTCGTTCTTCCGCGAAATCTACTGCCGTTGCTAGCTTGGATAAAGCGTCTGCATGGGCGTTCTCTTCACGCGGGACATGTACGAAAGAGATTTCTCCAAACCACGCTTCCAGCTCTCGCACTCTTTGCACATACCCTTCCAGCGCTTCCTCCTTCACCTCATAGACTCCATTGAGTTGATTGACAACAAGGGCGGAGTCAGATCTGACTTGGACCTTGTGGGCGCCCAATTCCTTGACCATGCTCATGCCGGCGATAACCGCTTCGTATTCCGCGACGTTGTTTGTTTTTAGTGTTGCAAATCGCAACGCGACTTCGTGCATCGCGCCGCCTGGGCTTATCATGACAATGCCCGCTCCAGCGCCGGTGCGACTGGCCGCCCCATCCACTTGCACTTTCCAACAGTCATCTGTGCCTCTCTCTGACTCTGCTATTCCCTCAGCGATGAAATCAGCCAAGACCTGTGCCTTTATTGCCGGTCGGGGCGCATACTGGATGTCGAACTCACTTAGCTAAACTGCCCACTTGACAAGGCGCCCAACCACATCCATTGACCCCAAAGTAGACTTCAACGGGAGATTGGTGAGCACAACAATGGTGTGCGCCTGAAAGTATGGCCTTAGCTTGGTCGCCGCCATCACAACTACCAAGGCAGCCTTCTCGATTGGGACATATCGTCTCTCATGGGCAACCATGGTGCGGCTGACGTAGTATACCGGCCTTTCTTCCCCAGAGTGGGCTTCCCTTGAGATTAACACTGCACTTACCGAGACTTCCGACACAGCGATATAAAGGTACAGTGCCTCCCCCGCCTTGGGCGCCGTCATCACAGTTGGGGCGGCTAGGAGTTGTTTCAGTTCTTCAAACGCCGCATCACACTCAGTAGTCCATTGAAAACGCACTGCCTTCTTAAGCATTCGGAAGAAAGGAGCGGCCCTGTCCGCGGACCGGGGAATGAAACGCCCCAGGGCCGCTAACCTTCCTGCCAAGCCTTGCACCTCCTTGGGCGTCTTCGGTGGAGTTAGCTGGAGGATGGCGTCCACCTGTTTTGGGTTGGCCTCGATGCCCCGCTTGGTGATCATGAATCGCAGGAATTTACCTGCCTCAGCGCCAAACACGCACTTAAGCGGGTTGAGGCGGAGCCTGTGTCTCCCGCAAGTCTTCCAGGTGGTCTTCACGCCTTTGACTTTTGACTATCAAGTCGTCCACGTAGGCTTCCACGTTCCGACCAATTTGCTGACGGAAGACGCTGTTGACCATCCGTTGATATGTGGCGCCCGCATTTTTGAGCCCAAACGCCATGACCCGATAGCAAAAGTTCCCGAAGGGCGTCATGAAGGCTGTCTTAGATCGGTCTTCCTCTGCCATGGGGATCTGGTGGTACCCAGAGAACATGTCCACGAAGCTCAGCATCTCATGGTATGCTGTGGAATCCACCAGTTGGTCTATTCGGGGCATCGGATAGGCGTCCGTTGGGCACGCTCTGTTGAGGCTCGTGTAATCCACACACATTCTCCAAACTCCTGACGATTTCGGCACGAAGACCACATTCGATAGCCAAGTAACATAAGAAGTTTCTTCGACCAAGTTGGCGCCCATGAGCTTGTCCACCTCAAACCTGAGTGCCGCCTCCTTATCCGGCGATAAGTTCCTCCGCTTCTGCTTCACGGGGCGTCTACCCTCTTCGACCGCCAACCTGTGCACGGCTGTTTCGGGGGTGACACCCGGCATTTCCAACGCACTCCAGGCAAAGAGTTCCGCGAACTCCCTCAAAAGGGCGATGATGCACTCTTTCATCTCGTTGGGCGCCTCTGCCGATATTCTCACTTGCCTTTCTGGACGCCCTTCGTCTAACGACACCATAAGCTCCCTGTTGGCAGCTTCGGCTCGGGGCACCTCTTCTGCCACGGTTTCCATTGCATTGACCCTTGTATCGGAGGATTTCCGCTTCCTTCCCGTTTCTTTCGCATACCGCGGGGAGCCTCGCCCTCTGGCTATTCCTACTCCTTGCGGAGCGATGAATTTTAAGGTTTGATGACATGTAGAGGCCACCCCGTTGAATAGGGCTAGGAGGGGTCTTCCCAGGATCGCGTTGTATGGTGACGGGCAGTCCACTATCCCGAAGTCGATGGCACGCATCACCCTCTGCTCCCCATCTCCCAAGGTGATCGGCAGGCGTACTCGCCCTATCACCCTTGCAGGCGCCCCTGAAAAGCCGACCAACACCGACTCCGATGGTCTGATAAGCTCCGGCGATAATTGCATACGAACCACTGTATCCTTGAACAACACGTCCATCGAACTTCCCGTGTCGAAGAGCATCCTTCTAACCTGGCACCCTGCCACCACACCTTGTATTTCTAGGGCGTCCATCGATGGGAGCATGCACGCTTCCTGACACGCCAAAACACAACACCAAACTGCGACCAAGTGTAATCACAGTCCGGGAATGCAGTAACAGGCAAGTTCTATTATCAACCCGGGGTCTAGATCTACTGCTTACTCCGTGATGATTTATTATCTAGCCAACTAATTCGATTGATTGTTGTTTAAAGCAAAAGCAGTAAGAAAGCAGGAAATGGTTCGGTTTTCAAAAGCAGGAAAGAGTCACTCGGGAATGAGTCCCCCTAGCCCCTTAGTTAGGTTCAATTGCAATTCCCCTGGGTTGATTCACTTTTGATTAGACTGCGGAAGATCCGATAGTAGCTTGGAATCTCTTAAGCTGACCAAGCCCTCTCAGTCTAGCTACCCGGCAGACGACTAGTCTTCACCGTGATAGAAAGCTGAAGTTATGAACACAGAACTCCACTACTGGAATTGAATTCCAGTACAAAGCAGTAAACTGGCTAACTCTCGTATAACCAATCTCCTACTATCGAATGAAGAGGCTCTAACAACCTAATCAGATTCTATCTATCTCAGGTTGCAGCAGAAATCGAGAAAAGCTTATCAGACTTCAAACAATTCAATAAACATGCATCATTCGATTAAAATCAAACAGTATAATCATCCCAAGTCATTACAATCAAATCCCTAACACAAGGAACTAGGGTTCTTCATACCCAAGTGAGAGAAGGGTTCTACTCCATAGAGAGAGAGGAGAAAACAGTAATCGGAGTAGTCATACTCATAATGATGAGGAAAATCTGCTCCGGGATGATGATTTCCACTCCTATGACAATCTCCAAGCTCGATTCGATGAAACCCAGCTCCAAGATAGCTTTTAGGATGTGTTCTTCGCACTTTCTCTCTCTAGGGCTCTGTTTTTGCTCTCAAAATCCGATTCTCCCACTTTTGGCTCGAAATTGGCTGAAAAACCAAGATTTCCCGACTCACACGGGCAGGCCACACGGCCGTGTGGCTCACCCGGTTGCCCGTGTGAGTCAAAACGCGCCGTATCAATTAGGTCGATCTTCAGCTATCCCACACGGCCAGGGTCGCACGGCCGTGTGGATTTCCTGCTCTGCCCGTGTTTGCTCTCGGCGAAAGTCACACGGCCACAAATGCAACTTGCACGGCCGTGTGATACCCAGGACTGCCCGTGTTTGCTCTCGGCGAAAGTCACACGGCCACAAATGCAACTTGCACGGCCGTGTGATACCCAGGACTGCCCGTGTGGCTTCCTTAGAACCTCGCCATGCGTCCGATCTTCGTCCAATCGACCCTAAACTCGCTCCCAAGCCTCCATTCACGTACTAGGACCTGAAATATCACAAACAAGCACAACCTAGTGTGAAATCGGCCTAAAACACGAGAATCAACACCTCAAACGGTGTAAGAACAGGGGTAAAAACATGTGTAATTAACGGTCTATCACTTCCTCCGGCGCCCTGTTGAAGCTGATATCGATCGCCTCCTGCACGTCTGCCGATGCCGCTTTCAGGCGGCGATTTGCCTCTATTTTCTCCCTCAAGTCCACTGTTCCTGAAATAGCCTCGATGGTCAGGGGCACCCGTTCGGGCGCATTTTCTTGGTCAAGGTCATAGGGCGGGGGTGGTAGCTCTTCCCTCACTTTTTCCATACCGGCCACGCACGTACGGTGCACTCTTTCCTCAGGCTTCCTGACGAAGTCGTTGAGCATCCCTCTGTCGGCCAGGCCTTGCAACTCGGTCTTCAGTTGATAACAGTCGGCTGTATGGTGCCCCACCTCTCGGTGAAAGTCACAATATCGATCCAGATTCCGTTCATTGGGTTGCCCCCTCATGGGACCCGGCCACCTGATGTGATACCCCTTCTCCTTGACATGCTGGAGTATGTTTTTTAGTGTGTCGGTGTATTCAGCAAAGGTTCCCGTGCCCCTGGGCGCCGGGCGTCCGGCGTCCACCCGTCTTGGTGGGGGTGGATTCGAGGGCGCATACCCTGAACCGCTCGGAGGGTGCGGCCTCCTTACCATCTCAACCTCTTCCCCTCTTGTCTTCTGTCTGTCTGCCCTCCTGGCCGCCAAGGTCTCTTCGAGCATGATCACCTTCTGCACTCTGCGGTCCAGGTCTTCAGTACACACAACGTCTCTCTTTGCCAGTGACCTGCACAACTCCTCGCTGGTGGTACATTCTTTCAAGCATACTCCCAACACCGACGGCTGCGCGTCTTTCACCGCCAAGGCCACGGACAGCCACCTCTCATAAAACTCCCTCAGCGCCTCACCATCTCTTTGCTTGACCTTGAACAGGGCGCCTATGGTCAGGGTGCGACGCTTCCTGCTGGCGAACTTTGCCAGAAACATCTCCGCAAATTGCTCAAAGCACTCGATGCGCCCTTCTTCAATCTGGTAGTACCAGTCGAGGACCACACCCGCGAAATTTGATGGAAACACTTTGCACAGGGTGGCGTCTGTACTGTTGTAGAGCTGCATCTTGGTGAAGTATCCGTTGAGGTGGTCCTCCAGATCAGCGGTCCCATCGTAGGTGGGGAGCGGGGGAATGTTAGTCCCTGCGGGTTCCATTAGTATGTTACGCACCAAAGGCTGTTTCACGGGGCCGTGACGTGATAGACGCCCCAAAATTCCTCCGGTCCACTCACCTGCGTCTGGCCCCTCGTACTCACGAGGGCGCCACAAACTGGGACGCCTCTGGGCGTCATCCCTTCGCCCCTTCTTAAGGCGTCGACCTCCCTTCGAAGCGCCTCGATCGCTCCGTCTTGATCCTCGATGATCCTAAACAGCTCTTTCTTCGTCACCGAGGCGCCTTCCGACCCTCGGAACACACCATCGCTTTCCTCACCTTCTTCCATCTCGGGCGTCAGCCCCCTCATCCCCCCGACTGGTCTTCCGTAATCTCTTCTCTCTCTCTTTCTCCATTCATTGACGTCTCCTCACTCATGACTCCTGGTTATACCCCCCTTCCTGGCGCGTCAATTGTTTGTGCCACGATACCCGCCGAAACTCCTGGAACTTCCCTCCGACTGGCGCCTGCCTACACACACGCACGAAAAGGAGGGAGCCTGGGCCCGTTAATCCTCCGACGCCCAAGTTAGTTCCTTAGAGAGGGAAAAGGTCTCAAAGTAGGAATTCTAGTGAGAGAGTCCCCCTGTGTAAATGCTACCAACTGCCCCTATTTATACTCACCGAACCCGAGGTTGATCTCCTCCACGTCAGCGTCCCCATTTAATGCTTTGTACTTTCTTTGTCAGATATCTCAACTGCCTTGTCAGGCTTCTGACGCGTGACAGGCGCCCACAGGCTAAGGACCACCTGACATGCTCTGTACTCTCTTTGTCCGATATCACAATTGCCCTGTCAGGCTTCTGACGCGTGACAGGCGCCCGTAGGCTAAGGACCACCTGACAGCCTGGTCTCCCTTGGCCTTTAGCGGTTTGTCCTCATGCGCCCTTCCTCTTGTTTGGGCCTTGGGGTATTTCTCAGAACCATTTTTGGGCCTTGCCCCCCCCCCCTCCCAATCCTGTTGCCTGGGGGCCCAGATCCCTAGTTGATCCTATGAGAGCGAATACCTGATTAGGTCAATAGAGCACCATAGATTGATAGTATTGGATCGATTGCTTTAGTCGAGGGTTGATTCACTTCTTTGTATCGATTGAAAGCCTCATTCGATAGAGGGAATCTAGTTCAGAACGCCTTGATCGGTTGTTCTAGAGAAGTTTTAGTTGTTCTATCTTAATCTGGTTTGCTAGATAATGAACTGAAGCTGAGTAATAGTAACTCTAGAGACCCGTGGATTCGATATTTATTACTTGAGCCACTATACTGCAGTCCCTTTCATTGGTTACACTTGGGCTTTGTTAGGAGTTGTGTTTTAGCGAGTCACCATACAAACTGGAAAAACACCCGGGTTGATTTTGGAGCCTCCATCCCTATATAGAAGAGTTTCAACCAAAAGTCAACTAGGTTATTTTTTAAACATAAAAAACATTACAAACATGGTTGACAAAAAATGATAAACATGGTGCACAAAAATAATAAAGCTTACAAACATTACAAAATAAATCGACAAACATTACAAAATAAATTGACACCCCTTGACTTCATTCACCACCCGCAAGATCGTAGAAAAGGAGCTAAAACTGCTCTTGCTCGATCAAGGCTTGCGCTAAGTACCAAAGTGCGAGACAACACAAACCCCCTTATGCGCATTAAAAGTGAAATACAACGTGACAAGATCGTCTTCATATGAAAAACTCTTTAAAAGACTTATGTGGGCAGGAATGTAAATACTTCATAATCAAGCTACATAGCTTCATGCCAATCTTAGTATAAGAAAACTCGGGGAAGAAAAAGAGAACTCCATCTCGTGATAGATGAACCATTTTGTCCTTACGAATTACGTTTTGAGCATCATTTCAAGGACCAAGGTTTCTCATTGCAAGGGTTGACCCGGTAAGCTTCTTATGATCCATTACCTAGGATCGGAAGTCACATGTCATCATAGAGGTCTAGTGAGGAGAAGGATGTTAAGATTAGATTTGCTTAGGGACAAGCAAAGTTCAAGTGTGGGGTTATTTGATGACACGTAGAAATGTCTAGTCTAGACCCTCGTATTATGATCGAAAGTGCACACATTTCCTATCAATATCTTCATAATACCTTGAATTTTTGTTATGATTGCTTCAAGTTTGTTCTAGCAACCCTAGGATTGCTTTTATATGATTAATATGTGTTTTTGTACCATTTTGTGCATTTTAAGTCAAAACAGACTATTGTACAACTTGGCAGTCGTATGGGACATCGAGATCTAGTTGTTATAGCCAAGATTCAAAGAGAGTACGACTTAAGTAAAACAGTTCCCAAAATGGTACCCTTGGTGTGAAACGGTGCTTTAGCGACCATTTTGTGGAGCTAAACTACTTCGTTAGAAAGTCACCCTGGAGCCTCCTAATTCGCTGGCCACGTGTTTGGAGCCTTCTCATTGGTTGGATGATGTTGGAGCTACGAGATTTCCTCCCTAGAAAGTCTAATAAAAGGCCTATAAATAGGTCTCTAGAGATAGAAAATGGGAGGAGGAGACGAGAGGTCAAGGAAGGATTGTTACTCTATCGATAGAGCAACCCTCCTGGCTTACAACGAGAATAACCTTCAAGGGAGAAATGGCGCCAGACATGGTGGTATATGGGCTCCGTTTTCTCAATTGTCAGCACCGTTTCCTGTGGGCTTCTGGGGTATTCGTTTCAATCGATGAACACTTAAGAACCCTTCCCCATGGTTGGCTAAGTTCGTTACTTATGTAAGTATGTGAACACTAGAGGTTCTAATCATGTAGAATTCAATGTTTGGTTTAATAAGATTGTGTTTATTCATATGTGTTGATGTTTGATTACCTGTATTTTGTTATTTGTCGATCCGAATGAGAGCTTAGTCGACCTTGGACTCCTTCGCGGTGCGAGGATCGAAATCCAAGTTTCTCAGGATTTTGACTAGAAATGTCGATCCTATTCGATTGAACGTCATTCGGTCAAACGACATAATGTTGCAAGGGAGAAATTCTAAGGGTCCTTGTTCACTGATTAATTTATGGATACTTTGGCAGAGCATGGTTAGACGATCTTCTCCCCCGAGCAGCCTCGAGAGGAATAGAAGAAGCCCTCCATCGGAACCCAAGCCCCCTTGGATTCACCCACATGAAGTGTCTTTGTCCTCTTCCACGCCTTGGAATCGTAACCTATCCTACTTGCATCAAAGTAGTCTCATCCAACAAGACCCATATGGTTCTGTAGAAAGAGATGCATCATAGATCTAAGAACCCAAATGGAGAGCAGGGAAGAAACATCAGCGTTCTCCATGGCCTAGTCTCC
Source organism: Linum tenue (assembly GCA_946122785.1). Lineage (NCBI taxonomy): Eukaryota > Viridiplantae > Streptophyta > Magnoliopsida > Malpighiales > Linaceae > Linum > Linum tenue. Next base: position 3,551,746 of record CAMGYJ010000006.1, on the reverse strand, counting down.
CAAAATTGATAACAGATAAAGAGGAAGATATACTCATATTGGAACCAAACTAAAAAATCACTCAATTGCTCGTTTTGAGGATAAAATGAGAATGAAGAGGCGATTCTACATCCAGATACTCGCAGACATCGCCATAGTGACTTGAAGGGAGGCCAACGTGAGGAAGCGGGCCCAAGTGATTGATTGGGCTTCTCTCTACTGTAAATATTCCAATTGGGCTCCCTCCATCTTTTCCCCGGCCCCTTCAAATTAAAGTACCACACGACCCAAGTGAGTCCAATTAACTAGGGATCATGATTAATTATCTGCTTTTTTTTTCTTTGAAAAATCTGCTTGTTTCTAATAAGCAAGTAATTTTCATTTTTCAAAATGAGAAATTCATTCCTACACGGGACAAGGAAAGGAATAGAACAAAAAAGCTGAACACCCAATTCCCCGCCAGAAAGAAATAGAATCCCTCTCCCTCCCCAAGATACAACTATGGCATCCAGTCCGAACAACACCGCCTTCGCTCAACCGAGTGTTGGAAGACCCCAAGCCTCGCATCCATATCCGTGCCCAGTTTACCAGCAGCAGCAGTACTACCTTAACAACAGCAACTGCCAAAACCTCCCTCCCAGATCCCAAACCCAGATTCCCATCTCCAGTTCCCCGCCCCCTGCCCAAAACGACATCGTATATCCTCTTGCTTCCTCCGGCCGCGGCTTCGTTCCGGGCACTCTCCGCCCCTCCGATCACAGCTTTCCCCTCTCTAATAACACCACTCCCACTACTCTTCTTCTTCGTGGGACCTTCAATCCCTCTTCCTCCGCCCTTAGTTACAGGCCAGCCTCTCCATCTCCCTTGCTCTCTCATCCTCAATATCCAACTCTCTCCAGGCAACCGCCTTCCAATCCCAACCCTCTCCATACCCTCGTTCCTTCTCCTCCCGCTTCAGCGGCCCCTATCAAGGGAATCCCCCTTCCTTGCCAACTCATGGTAACTTCCATTGGCTTTTGCCCCTTTTCCTGCTGTTCTAGGGCTTCTGTTTCTCTCTCTTAGGTTGCCCCATCTCCTTCCCCAGTTTCTGATTCTAGTGGTGTCATAACCGGGCTGCTCAATTAGTACGATATTGTCCGCTTTGGGCCAAGCCCGCACGGATTTACTCTTGGGTGTCCTCACCAAAAGGCCTCGTACTAATGAGCTTGGTGGACACTAATATACAAGGGTTCCTTCCCTTGTATTACCGATGTGGTACTTGGATTGTCCCATAACAATCCTCCCCTCAAGACAAGGACCACGAACTTCGTGTCCTCACCTCAGCGATTATCTTGATCCGCCAGACACCTTGTATCGATGGGCTTCTCGGTACAAGAAATTTACCAGACGCAGAACTCTCTTTGATCTCCTTCCCAAACGCGGAACTCTCTTTGATCCGCCAAAGCCCAAACGTGGATCTCTCGTGAATCCACCAAACCAGACTCAGATCGCAAATCCTGAGGCCACCAAACGAGGGTCCCACCAAACTGACGTCCATCGCCCTGAACCAGACCTCTTATGTCGAACCTCCCTAGTATGTAGAGCAGATCTGACATCTTCCAAAGACAAACTATCTTTCCCAACAATAAAAGAATCCACAAAATTCTCATATGACTGTGGCAAAGATACTAACAGAATTAAGGCAGCATCCTCATCATCTACTTTAACATCAATATTCCGCAGATCTAACAAGATATTATTGAGTTGATCTAGATGATTCCTGAGAGATGTACCTTCCTCCATACGCAAACTGAACAAACGTTGCTTCATATGCAACTTGTTGGTTAAAGACTTTGTCATGTATAGACTTTCAAGCTTCAACCACAAACCTACGGCAGTCTTCTCAGCAGCAACCTCAGTGATGATGTCATCAGCCAAACAAAGCAAGATTGTAGAGTGAGCTTTCTCTTCCAAAGTAATCCACTCTTCTTCATCTATGCTTTCCTTCTTCGATTTTCCAGACAACGGAGCCCACAAACCATGTTGTTTCAACAGTGCTTGCATCTTGATCTGCCACAAACTAAAACTGTTTCTTCCGGTAAACTTCTCAATCTTCATACTGATAGCAGCCATTCTTATTATCAAACAAACTCCAACCAAACTTCTCACCAAAAAAGCGAGACCAAAACACAACTACCCAGAGTCAACTTCAAAGCGATTCCTCCACCGAACCAAGCTGAAGAATTGAAAGCTACCTCCACAAAGCAAAACTTCAGTCCAGCGCCAAATTCCCAAAACCGCAACCAGGCTCTGATACCACTTGTCATAACCGGGCTGCTCAATTAGTACGATATTGTCCGCTTTGGGCCAAGCCCGCACGGATTTACTCTTGGGTGTCCTCACCAAAAGGTCTCGTACTAATGAGCTTGGTGGACACTAATATACAAGGGTTCCTTCCCTTGTATTACCGATATGGTACTTGGATTGTCCCATAACAAGTGGCTACAAAAATACGAGGTCAAATTGGCGCAGCGTTATCATCTTAGGTTTAGCAATCAAGAATTCATTGCACACACTAACTTTAATCATGCTACTCTTGTTCTTTATGCAGGGACGTAACAGATGATGCTGTCATTGTAGTTAGAGATCGAAAAGTAAGCTTCTCTTCCTACTTTCATCCATCTTAAGCCCCTCCCCGTATAATTGACATTTGTTGTTGACTTGTTCCAATTCTGAAAAGATGGTTGGCATGCTTAGATGCGTTCCTTCTGAATAGTGATGTATTATCACACTGTTCCACACTTTATTGCTGTTCCCGAATACTAATCTTAGCGATAACAATTTCATTGATTTATGCTTGTAGGTAAGAATATCTGGTGGAGCTTCTCTTTATGCACTTTGTCGATCATGGTTGAGAAACGGTGTTGCTGAGGAAAGCCAGGTTTGTAACATTTGTTAAAGAGATTTGTTTTTGAACTTGTTGTGACAAGACTATACAGCTTTGTTGTCGCTCATGTCGGTGTGTGGAGGTTTTAGGGACTGATCCTCGGCACCTGCAATTACTTGTAACAAATAGGGATTTAGGGTCGAGAGAAAGAATTAGGGATTTAGATGAGAAAGAACATAATAGAATCAGGAATCGGCCGAGGCCTTGGATTAGGGGAGGATAGAAATTAGGAGTTGAGAGGGATTAGGTTTAGGAGAGATACTTTGCTTAATACTTTTCTTGACTGATTTCTTGATTACTTGTGACGTAAACCCAAAATACATATTTATAAGAAATAAACCCAAAATCCTAATAAACTAATCCTAACATGATCAACCTAGGTTAGCCGCCTAACCCTACTTAACTAACATTATTATTAATTATTATTCTACTAATTATATGTCTAACATTCCACCCTCCTTGGAAGCGACCTTATCCTCAAGGTTGCAGTCAACTTCCGTCTTCTTGATTTTCCTCTTTCTTCGCTTCCAATTGCGCTCAATTCCACAAATTAATCTTTCTCCACCAACTTCCACTTTCCACAATTCTTGCCCCACCACGTGGCACCTACGTTCCAGCCCATAGCCGAACAATTCTTCCTTGTACTCCATCTGTTGGTCTTCAAAGATACGCTCTATAAATTCTTCCACATGCCCTTCTTTTCCTTCTCCTTTGGGTCGGCCCACATTAGCTTGAAAGTAGGATGCATGGCCCAACCCCATGTCAAACTTCCTTAGTTGTTCCCTTTTCTCAATTTCGCATGGACCTAACTCACTTACAAGTCCATCCACCAACGTAACAACTTCCTCCCAATCTGATTTCCTTAAGACAAAACCCAAGTTGGATTCAACTTCTTCATATGTTGGCCCACAACCATACTGAAAAGACTTAACTAGTGGGCATATTTCGGCCCGCTCCGATTGCTAATCCACTCTGGCTAACTCGAGCCCAGCGACCCGAACCACAGCTAGGCCCAACGGTTCTGGCCTCTTGGTGGCGCGACCTAGGGTTGCTGGAGAAGGGAGACCGTCGCCGCCTTCCTTCTTCCTCGCCTCTTCTTTTCCCGATGGCGAGCAACCCGACGGCCACCCCGGCTCCGGCGAGTAGCCCATCTCGCGGAGACTCGCCAAGCTCGACCCGGCGATACCCGCCATCTGCTCCGCTCTTCGTTGGCAACCGGTCCTGAGCGGTGCAACGCTGACTTGTCATCGTCTTTAGCTCCTCTTCCTAGCCCGGAACGGATTCCCGTTCATCGTCGCCGCGTTTGGGTTCCCTGTAACCCACGACACCCACCGCGCGATTCGCGCCATAGGAGTAGAACCCCGGCGGACCTGCTCCTCGTCTTTGGTCGTCATAGTGGCAACTGTTGGTGGTGGTGCTTCTTTCGGGGCCGGCGGCTTCACCGCCAGGAGCTCATTGATCCTTGTCCTCGTCTTGTCTGAGGAATGAACGGTTGATGATGCTGATGTCGCAAGGACGACAGGCGCTGCAATAGCTGCTTTCTCAATCATCTCAGATACGCTGATTGGTGGCGCTGGCGTGTCTTTTGTGGCCGGCGAATCCGCCGCCATCAACTCTTCTACCGTCGCTAGCATCATGGGTGGCGTGGTTCCACCTTGCTCGGGCTCGATTGGAAACGCAGGTTGCTCCAACCAATCGTCAAAATCCATCTCTGCGATCATCGATCTGGTTGCGGCGCAAGCTATGACTGGATGCGGGATTGTACTCCTCTATGTTCTTGCAGCTTCCAACTTTATTTTAAGAATCTTTGTGAGTTCTTTGATTGAGAACTTGACGAAGGTCGAAACCATGGTACGAGTGCCACAACCAGACTCTCATACATTGTTAGAACCCCGCTTCTAGGGATTTTAGGGACTGATCTTCGGCACCCGCAATTACTTGTAACAAATAGGGATTTAGGGTTGAGAGAAAGAATTAGGGATTTAGATGAGAATGAACAAAATAGAATCCGGAATTGGCCTAGGCCTTGGATTAGGGGAGGATAGAAATTAGGAGTTGAGAGGGTTTAGGTTTAGGAGAGATACTTTACTTAATACTTTTCTTGACTGATTTCTTGATTGCTTATGACGTAAACGCAAAGTACATATTTATAAGAAATAAACCCAAAACCCTAATAAACTAATCCTAACCTAATCGGCCTAGGTTAGCCGCCTAACCCTACTTAACTAATATATTAATTATTATTATTCTACTAATTATATGTCTAACATACTGGTTGATGAACCAAGTTAAGAAGCACGAGCAATAGGGATTATGAAAGAGAAAACAATGAACTTGTACAAACAGGATATAGGAGAACAAAAAATATTATAGTTTTTTTCCCAGCACAAATCACTGTCATCATAATGATGTCGCTGCTCTATGGGATTGGTAGACATCAATGCATTTCTTAATCTTGGTGAAGTAGCATGAACAGGGTGAAGTTACGTAAAAGAAGAGGCACAATTGTGAAAATGGGAAGTAAGAACTTCCATGAGTCAATGAGGTGTTTTTAAAAATTCGTGATGTTTGCGCCACAATTTGGATGCTGTGAGTTAGGTTAGGTACTCTTCATCTCCCATCCTTTTTTACCACTAGACCGATACCTTGGAGTTAAATCACTTAGATATTAAGGGCCAGGATGGCTTTCAGGGTAGAGAGTTGCTGGTTGTTCTTTCCCTGACGGTGATCATTTTAAAGGTCATTTTTTCAAGCTGTCTAACTTGCTGTCCAGCGATTCTTTTCTAACTTTTGAGTGCATTGAATTATGTGCCATGTTGAACATGGATTCTCTCATACTCTTGCCTTTTTCTTTGTTAATGTGTATACTAAGCAGACACCCTATAGCGAAGGTGCAAAGACTCTCTCAAGACCCTTGCCATTACCTGTGGTGGATAGCAATTCACCAAGTAAGGAAGATGAAGGAGAAGACACTGACGAGGTCAGATTTATTCCCCTTTCATGCATGTTTATTGATAATTGTCAGAATGTGTCTCTTCAAGTTATGCAACTTGTTATGCGCTTGCTATCTTGTTTATATTTTCTGTAAATTGTCTGTCTTAGCTGATTCAATTCTTAGTATCTTCCTCTGAAACATATGTGTAGAAGTAGATGAAGTCAAGCTTCTTTTTTTGCAGGCTGAAGAAACTGTTAAACATTTATCAGCGCAAGACTTGTTAAAGAGGCACATCAAGCATGCAAAAAAGGTTCGAGCAAGGTAAGGGTATCAGATCTTGGTACATGTTTCCTCAGAATGCCTTCCTTGGGCTGACTATTATGATCTCACCCTGTCAAGGGAGGATACTCTAGCTATTTGGTCTGGTGCTTGTGCAAATAACGACAAGGTTGTGTGTGTGTTGTGTAGATTAAGGGAAGAACGGTTGATTAGAATCGCAAGGTACAAAACTAGGTTGGCTCTTCTTCTTCCCCCACAAGCAGAGCAGTTTAGAAATGACACAGCAGCTGGTAACTGAACTGAGGCAGGGGATGGGCATAATGAAGAAGTAGGGGAGTGCCAAATGAAAGAGGTTCTCTTTCCTATTCTCCCTGGAAAGCAAGATCAGCCGGCTTATATTCCCTGTCATGTGGTGAGTGGTGACCTGATGTTTCAGTTTGCCTCTGTCAATGACTACTTGCAAGAATTAAGGCAGCTGTATTAACTTCCACCAAACGGTAGTTGGCGGAAATGCAAAAAGTGGAAGATTGAAGTAGTATTGGTCGCTCGAGTAGGATGCTTGTATTGTAGCGCGTGACTGAACTCTGAATTCATTTCCAGACCATTATGATATTGATAAAACTGATGTCTTCCATAGCATGTTCATGTGTAAACTATACCAGCTGATGCGTCGTATGGTTCTAATCTTACCTCCGAAACCGCGGGCCTGGACTGACCTTGGTGTCTCCTGGCTCACGGGCTATGGACAACAGGTTCAGATTTTATGATGGGGCACGACAATTTACATCTAAAAATAATCTTGTATCGCATCGATTAGATTATTTACAAGGCATTTTTATAAGGTTAGATCAATTATAAGAATTGACTTGCTTAGATTGGGCCTCATGGTACTAGATTTTAAGTCCAAATGACTAAGTCTAAGACAACCACGTCGTGAGATTCGATCATGTTGGTCATGAGAGGGTATGCCGTGTGGAATAACAAGGAGGGTATGAAATAGCAAGTCTAAGATGTAGACTATGTCGGTCGTGAGATCTAGTCGTTATATCTGGCAGTGCTGGTAATCATGGTGAAGAGGAGGTAAGCATCAAAACTTCAGCTCTAAAAGAGAGAGACGACTGGGCGGTTAAGGGAGCAACTGTTGATTATTCCACGTTTGAGGTCACGTCAGCCACGTCCGAGGAAGAAGGGAAGCAATTATTTTTGGAAGTTACTCTCCAGAAGGTTTTCTACGACAGTTTTCCTACTCATGATTATAAATAGGAGGGGGGAGTGGTCAGAGAACTGAGAGAAGGGTTCCAAAATCAATAGTCTGGCACACATGTCAAGTTTATCTTTTACTTTTTCTCTAGCATATGTAGCCATAGATTTAATTTTTAGTTTGGAACTCTCACTGAACCTCCATAAAAGTAGAGTAATTTAGCTTAGTTTTCTGAAACATCAATCAAACATCCTCGTTTGAACTTTGTTTGAAGAGGTGTGAGCCGTATCTTAGATTCTTAGTAATCGTTGTCCAAAAAATCAAAGGTACACTTAATCTCAATTCAACGCAAGTTTTTACACACAAAAAAACAAGTGATAACCATTAGCACACCTAGAGGTGGCAATTGGATTGGATCCATGGATTGGTGGATTGATCCAGGAATCCAAATGACATCTAAGTCTTGGACCAATATGTAAATTTCAAAAAGTTGGGGTACTAAAATGTCGGGTTAATTGCATGGTTTGTCACTGAGATTACAAAAAACATTCAAGTTTGGTCACTCGAAATATTTAAATCCATTGATGACGGTGTCCGTTAAGTGATGACGTGGCTGACAGAATTACCTAATCAACACTTTTTAACCCGAAAATTAACAGACTCGACCCGCCACGTCATTGAGACTCCCCATGTCATCTAAACCTACCCAACCCTCTAACCAAACAAGACCCGACCCGACCCACCAACCCCTCTATCTTATTTATGTGGGTTTCCGGCGACAAGAATCCTCTCTTCCGCCCCAAACGTTCACATCTCACTCTGTTTCCTTCTCATCACCTTCTCTTCTGCTAATGGTGGCACCTTTCTGTCGTTGTGGATTGGCATCAGATCTCAAGACGAGCTGGACTGAGGCGAATCCAGGGAGGAGGTTCTACGGGTGCAGCAAGTATGGGGTAAGATTTCACTCACTTTTCTGCTTTGATTTGTAGACCATTCGGCCATCCCTCTCCTTCATTCCTCACTATTTTTGTAGACAAATGGGGCATGTAATTTCTTCAAATGGATGACCCAGCACCAGATAAACATATGAAGTTTGTGGTGCTGAACTTTCATTGTCGGATTCGGGAACTAGAGAAGAGGCAAAATGGGAAAGAGTCCAAAGTGAATGGCTGCCTAGTGTTCATCTTCATTATGATTGCTCTTGTCTTGTCTTTCATCTGGATGAGATTGGGAATGTAAGAAGCTATTTGCTGAATCACAACTGATGTAATTGTTCGTTTTTGTATTGTAGACTGTAACCCTAGAAAAATTAAATTTTACTTTTTGCATCTAAAAGTTCTGATTAGTTGTACGATTGACCATGCAGAAAGTTGTTCAGATTAAATTTAGTCACCAAAAATCCTAGTAACACTTATATTTGGTCACTAGAAAAACATGTAAGGACCACATTTGGTCACTGGAAAAACATGTAAGGACGACCTTTGGAAACTGGAAAAAGCCAGTTTTAGAACCACACTTCAATGCTTAACGTGTTCTGCATGATACTCAATTTTCCAGTTAAGTCGGAAACAGAAAGATCAAATTTGATAGTCATTCATAATTAGATCACTAACGGCTATGTTGTCCAAAAGAGCCATGCATAATTAACAAGTCAAGTTTCATGGACTTGTATGACAAAATGGCAAATCCACATTGATTTGCATGAGGCCTCAGAGGCTTCAAAGTTTAAAATAACCATTCACAATGACCTAACCGCCCACTGCATGACTTAAATCTACTCTTCACAACTACTCTACTTGAGTCACTTGGCTTTAAATCTGTGAGAGTTGATAGCCTTGACTTGATGGCCTTCGAGTACTTCCCTACAAATTAAGCCACATTAGTATGCTGGAAATACTTGATAAGGTGGGGAAATGAAGAAAGTTATAAAAGTTTACATCTGGCATGAGTTGAACTACATGTGGGGGCTTTCTAGACGATGAAGAAGCAGCATTTGCAGCTTTCTCTTGCCGTTTTCTTAACGCTGCAAGTCTGTTTCGCTCAGCCCTTTCAAGTTGTTGCTGCCTTTTTGCTTCTTCCTTCTATTTCCTCCTTTCTTCTACCTTCTGTTTCCTTGCTTCATCATGGAAAGTCTTGTTGTGGCCTAGTACACCACGAACTTTACACTTGTATTGCTTCCCTTCCGGTTTTGAAGATTCTCTTCCCCCCTTCTTTTGTTTCTTCTTGGCTTCTACATCCTCATCCAATCCCTTTCTCCTCTGTTTCCTTGGTCTTCCTCTCTTCTTCGAACTTTGAACAGGAGGAATGCCACAATCTCCCAACTCGGACTGTGGCCAATAGTCTTTACCATTGGTTGGCGAAATAGAATGCTCATATATTGCTGCTGCGGTTTCCTTGGTGTAGCATTTTGCAACATAATCATACAACCTTGGGTTATCCAAACCAATTGCCTGGATAGCATGATGACAAGGGATCCCATTTAACTTCCATCGTCGATAAGTGCATGTCTTCGCCTTCAAATTGACCACAACCTGCTTGTCATGCCAACTCACTTCAAAGTGATCCCTTCCATTTGAAACAACTGTCCACTTTACAGCTTCTTCTTCCCACTCCCGCAACTTCTTCTCAATTTTTTCCGTCAAAGAACCAGACCACTCGTTGATATCTTCCTCTCAATTGTTGCATGTCGTATTCTCCAAGCCTTCGAGTCCTTCACGGCTTCCTTGTAGTCTTCTTTCACAATGTGCTTCAGCAAGCCCCTTTTCATGTTCCTATCGCATGCCATCTTCCTACTTAACTTGGAGCCGAGAAACTTTGCAGTAGCGTACTTGACCTTGAACGTCTTCCTACAATCTGGTGAGAGCTCAACCTTTCACTTCTTGATTTGGACAGAATCTTCGATGCTCATCTTCAAAGCCCAAATGCACCAATCGCAAGGAGGAGCGCACACTACTTGCAGCCTCTTTCCATCATTCTTTTTAAAGTGGACTAGCCTCTTCTCAACGAAAGCATGTTGCTTTATTGCATCTTTTAGGACTCCAAAGCTGCTAAACTTCTGGGAAGCAGCAAAAGTAGGCCTCTCCATGTCTCGATCATTAGGGAATTCCCAAGACTGGTTCCTTCATCCGAGTCCGAGCTTACAATGATCCTACGATCATCAGAGTCTTGATAATCAGACCCTTCCCTTTGTAGTTCAGGTTGCCCATCATCCACTTCAAAAGTACCCATGTCGGCTTCCACCTCTTGAGTGATATTTGCTTCAAATTGTGCATTGTCCCTTGAACTATCTTCTTCTGAATCCTCCAAATAGTCGTTGTCTTCATCCTCATCATAGTCAGAATCATTATCCAACTCATCTCCAGCACCCCTTTTCTCCTTTCTTCTCTCCACTGGAAGCACCTGTTTGGTAAAAAAACAGCAATTGAAAGGAGTTAATTTCAAAAGAAACGAGCATTTATGGAGCAACAGGTAAGTAGGTGGTCAAGTCCCACCAGCTTCTATTAAAAGACAGAAAATGTCAAACCCTAAGGCTGCATTTTTGTCATTCCCACATAATCTTGTATTTTTCTATTCGAAAACTACCCAAAGTGTTGTCCTCGTCTCTAATAAAGGCCAACTGTGGAAAAGGACAACCCAGACCAGCCATCTACCATAAAGACAAGAGCGAAAACGATGGGAGACTTACAATATTTAGGCTGAGTTTCATTTGGAGCCCGCACATGCCCACCATGGTTCCTTCGGTGAAATGGTGACCTAGAAAACCAACAACAACCTGCAATTTATTAGTATAAAACAAAGCTAAAAGAGAACCCCCAAAAGGCACAACACCACTTTATACTCTCGTCTGCCCCCTTCTTATTTTCTCTTTTCATACTTTCCAGACATTACTCGAACTAACAAAAGCCAAAATAGCAAACTCACCTTTAGGGTCTCGTTGTCGGAGAGAAGAGGAGAATCGAAGCTTCAATTTAGGGTTACGTTGTCAGAGAGAAGAGGGAAAAAGACGGCGCGCGATGAAGAAGAAAATGGGAGAGGGGTTTGGACTTGTATTGGGGGGAAAAGACGGCGCGCGATCAAGAACACTTTGTGGTTGGCTTCATCCCTCCTTCGTCGTCGGTTTCTTCACGAACAAAGTAGTAAAGGAAGAAACTCGGAAGGACGACAGATGGCGCACGATCTGAAAGGGTAGGTGTTTTAGAAATTAGGGTTCAATTGTGTGGGTATTTTAGTTAAAGGGTTGGTGGGTTGTGTCGGGTCTGGTCTGGTTAGAGGGTTGGGTAGGTTTAGATGACATGGTGGGTCGGGTCTGTTAATTTTCTGGTTAAAAATTGTTGATTAGGCGATTCTGTCAGCCACGTCATCACTTAACGGACGCCGTTAACGGAGATGGACGGCGACTAACGAAGAGTGACCAAAGGTGAACGGTTTTCGTAAAGTGAAGTACCATCAATGGATTTAAATATTTCGAGTGACCAAATTTGAACATTTTTTGTAATCTCAGTGACCAACCATGCAATTAACCCCTAAAATGTCATAATAAAAAATGTTAGGTACCAAAATGTATTTTTCAATAATATTTTTCGTATAGAAATTAAATTTTGGGTACCAAAATGTAAAATATAAAAAATATAGGTATTAAATTATAATTTGCCATTTGGATCCATGGATCAATCCATGAATACACCAATCCAATTGAATTTGGATCAAATTGATTGCAGTTAAATGGACTGGATTAGTTGGATTGGATTGATGGATTGAATTGAGAAGTGCCACCTCTAAGCACACCAAACAACAGCTCCAGGTTACCTACACCAGCGATAATTTTATGCCATTAACAGAAAATTACATTGGTGTCTTCTTTTCTATTTTGCTTAGCTCATTTTCAGTTTTTAAAGTGATAAAAAATTAGGGATGACAGTTTTGCTCATACCCAATTGGGTTGAGTACGAAATCCAAATATATGGGTATTTTTTGCCATTAGATTCCTCTGAAAAAGAGGTAGAACAAAGTTCAAAGATACAAAGTCTCGATCGAGAATATAACCAAGTAACAAAGTCAAACCTCGCTAGAAGCCGAGGCGAAAAATTAAACCTAGAGCGTGACGAGCTACCGAATGAGGTGCTCTTTTATTAGCTCTACCAACAAAGCGTAGAGAAATGGTGGGTACTTCATGAAGCAGCAAAGCAATTTTCTTATAATAGAATCCCAATCTTTGAATCACTTGTCTGTCCGCTCTGCATTTATCTATAAACACTTTAGCATCACCTTGAATGCAAAGACTCATCAACCGGCATTGTGAACAGTGATGAGACAATCCCTCATAGCCAAAGCCTCTAGAACATACGGATTGGAGACCCAACATAACTTGTCGCCTTTGTCACAATGACAACACCTGAAGCATGGCGAATAACAAAAGCTGCAGACCCCGGATTCCCTGATCTTGTACCTACACCGAACGAGGCAACGTAATCTGCCACGGAGGCAGGTGAAGAATTGGCTGGAGTATGATGAGAAGGTGTGACAAGATTCGAAGCACCCTGAAGTAGAGCCCGATAATTCTCCTGGACTTGATGTTTCCATTGTGTTGCAAGTGTGTCCACTTTGACCTGCTTATAATCATAGAAAACAGAGCATCTGTTTTTCCAAAGTCTCCAAAGCAAACAAATAACCTGCAGAAAAAGATAGTCTAAATCCGGCCCTTCTTTGAACAATGAAAACCGAATGAAACCAACGAAAGAACCCTTTTGCCAGCGACTGATAGACCGTTATTTACACATGTTTTTACCCCTGCTCTTACTCATGATTCTCGTGTTTTAGGCCGATTTCACGCTAGGTTGTGCTTGTTTATCATATTTCAGGTCCTAGTACGTGAATGGACGCGTGGGAGCGAGTTTAGTGTCGATTGGACGAGGATCGGACGCATGGCGAGGTTCTGAGGAAGTCGCACGGGCACACCCACAACCCGCACGGCCGTGCAAGTGACTAGTTTGGCCGTGCGGGATTGTGCGAGAGCACGCACGGGCAGAGCAGAAAACCCGCACGGCCGTGCAAATGACCAGTTTGGCCGTGCGGGATTGTGCGAGAGCAAACACGGGCACAAGTGAAATCCGCACGGCCGTGCAAAGTGCAACCCTGGCCGTGCGAGATGGCTGAGGATCGACTTAATGATACGCTGCGTTTCGACTCGCACGGGCAAGATGGTGAGCCGCACGGCCGTGCGGCCTGCCCGTGCGAGTAAGGAAATTCTGGTTTTAAGCAGATTTCAGCCAGAACAGAGGGGGATTCGAGTTTTTGAGAGACAGAGCGGTTCCTAGAGAGAGAAAGCGACGAACAAGAGTCTCCAAGTGCCCTAGCTTAATCTTCAACACCATTGGAGCTTGGCTTGAGCTTGGAGAAGTGCCGATTCAACGTCCAGGAGCAGAAATCCATCTTCACAGTATGATTTCCGCGTCTGATTCTGCTTTTGCTTCTTTCTCCATGGAGTAGTTCTCCCATTCATCTGGGTGTGGGAAACCCTAGTTCTGTATGTTAGGTTTGATTGTATGAACCCAAGTACTGTTTCTATGAATTGATTATATTCGATTGAGGTTTGAATGATTGAATGGCATGAATCCTGATCAAATTCCTGTTGTTTCTGCTTTAACCTAGAATGATAATATCTGCCTAGGTTGATAGAGTATCCTTAATCGAAGGTAGTGAATTGGTGACTTTAGTCGAGGAGCCAATTCACTACTCTGTACCGAATTCAATTCGGTAGTGGAGGTTTTGTTCATAGGCCCTCAATCTGTTTACTCCGGTGGAGGTTAGTCGCCCGCTAGAGACTCAGATTGAGAGGGTCTGAAGACCTTTAGTCGAGACTTCAGACTGTTTGAGAACCTTCCGCAGTATAACTATCATAGAAACTTAACTTGGTAATTACAATCCGGCTTAACTGCAGTCTAGGGGGAACCATATCTGGGTGACCTCTCTTAACCTGAATACAACCGTTTAGTTGTTTTGTTTGCTTGTTAGTTTAGATCTTCACTAAAGTTGCATTGCTAGATAATACGAATTCACTGAGTAGTCATCACATCTAGGACCCGGGTTGACAATAAAACCCAAACCCGCTATACTACGCTTTAGGAAGTGGTTACACTTGGCCATTTTCTAGAGTGACAGTAGGAGTGAGTCAGCGACCTAAATGTCTATGAAGTCCCACCATCCGCCATAGTCTCCGCGCAACAGGACAACGGAAGAATAGGTGTTTGATTGTTTCTTCTTTGCGACCACAAACTGAACAAATGAGAATGATTTCCATCCGAGTTTTTTCCAGAAATAGCACCTTTAAAAAAAATTACAAAACTAGCACTCTTCCAAAAATATTTAAAAAACTAGCACCGTTTTTTTTGGACCGCACCCTTGAGGTGCGTTTTACATATAAACCGCATCCTCCAGGTGCGTTTTATATATAAACCGCACCTGTAGGGTGCGGTCCATTTTCCTGGGCCTAAACCGCATCTTGGCCATGCGGCTTCACGTCTGCCCTACACAAACCGCATGGCCGAGGTGCGGTTTTGGCCTGACCTAGACAAACCGCACCTTAGAGATGCGATTTGTTCCTCCAAAACCAAACCGCCTATTTAAGGTGCGGTTTAGCCACACAGACCGCATCCCCCCAGTGCGGTCTGTGTGTCAATTATTTTCCGACACCCGACAATCACCCATGCAGAATTATAGACGTAGGGCTGCATGGCAGACCAAAACCGCACCTTATGGCGTTACGTCGGGCACGTTGGGCCTTTCCCGAACCCTCTTGCTCTTCTTTCTCTCGTATGGTGGTGGGGGATCGGGGACATCAAGTTGTACCGGAGGTGGTGGGGGTGCAGGCGCGGGCGGATATCCCGGCCCTGAGCTCTGATACAGCCAAGTAGATTGTTTGCCATCCTCCTGATGAAGCTCACATCTTCATTGCCCAACTCAGTTCTTCCGGTAGTCATATCTTTGATCCGCTCGATCCCATCAGCCTAAATCACAAAAAAAAAATTAGAAAAAGATTTAGGAACCAAGTAATATTTCATAGTATGTTTAGACGGAATATACTTACTAATGCACCATCGGCCGCACCCTCCGGAGTCATGTAACGAACCGATGTTTGCCGATATCGATCCAAGTATGGGTCATGATACCCCATTCGGCCCACTTGATTTGGAGTGACAATATCCTGTAATTGTCGGTTCTCCCAAATCGCGATGAAGTTCTTCAACTTCGTGGGCCAATCGCGAGTACCTTGCCGACCATCTCGGCCATGGAAGGCCCTTTGACTATCGGGGACCTCCAACGGAATGCACTGCTCCCGACCAAACTGACGGAGGCATCGATCCGGCAAGTGCCACTCCACGGTCCCAAAACAAATTAGAGGAACCCTCGTGCACCATTGCCCGATATGACCGGGGAATTGCTGTGCCAATGAACGATGTTCTCCGGGTATGGATCGAAGACGATCTACAAGAAAGAAATGAGTAACGTAAGATTAATTAATTAGAAAAATACATGTAGTCCCATGGAAAAAAATATAAATGGATCATAGTATAAAAGTTACCTCTCCTTCCCAAAGTCGCTCAAACCTCCTCCGATACTCGTCCAACTTGTGTTGGACAAGGTTGTCGCATGTTGTGTGTCCGAGCACCTTATTAATAAGACAATAACGAAACTACAATAAGATAAAACACAAGGGAAAATGTGTTATGACTACATGATGGGGTATGAGAAGTTTACCTTGTACCATAAGCTTCACCTCTTAGGGGATGATCGATTGGCCAATCCCTGTCTGGACGTTGGACAAGTTGTGGTAGATCATAGCTAGGCAAGCGGATGCCCAACTATACTCCATCATCTCCTCCCAACTACTGAAGATGATCCTAAGCCATCCACAACTAAGGAGATTGCTTGATTTCTTGGAGAAGAACACTCCTCCGATCATGCCTATGAGATAGACACGAGCATATCTCTCCTTCTCATCCTCCGGACTTTCCTCGGTTAGGGGACGACTCTCGTAATGGTCTCTAAAATACTTCGTCAACCATGTAATTGAGACTTGGTGTTTCCTCATTGGTGGCATGCGATCGGTCGCATCAACGCAACCCTTCACCGGTACTTTCACTCCCAAATGACTGTGGATGAAATGAACCCAACCGGGCATACCGTCACGATCCTCGGGGGGATGATCACTCACGTACACCGGTTTGCCGTCGATGGGCAGATGGGTTAGGATGGCGACATCCTTTAGCGTGATGGTGGCCTCTCCTTCTCTAAAGTTGAAACAATGGGTCTCCTTTCTCCATCTCTCGGCTAATGCGGTGATGAGTTGGCGATCAATTTGGATGCCATTAAAATGCCTAATCGAGTCTAACCGTGCCCTTTTGAGAAAGGGCAAGATAGCTGGGTGGAATGGGAGCACATTGGTGGTACCCCTGTAGCGGATTATTGTTTGTGCCTCCTAGCGAAAATTTACACGTTAATTATTATATATTAGTAAGGGTTTTTTTCTTATAACTAAATTAATTAAATTAAATTATGCAACATCAAGCAGAATTTTATTATCATAAAAAGACATTTCATATTATCATAAAACAAACATCCTAAATTAATTAACATAATAACATTGTAAATGAATAATAATTTAAAGAGGTACATACATATTATCGTAAAACAAACATACTAAATTAATTAACATAAATAACATTGTTAATGAATAATAATTTAAATAGAAACATACATATTCAACTGTTTGAAATTAATAAAATTCTTTTTGTGCACATAAAAATAAATAGTATTGGTTGTTTGGTAAATAATTTAATCGTATTGGTTGTTTTAAATAATTTAATCGAATACAAAGCAACACTCGTTAGACTCTTAGAAGAGGTATACATCTTCTTAGAAACGCAGTCTTTTTGACAGAAAAAGGGGGGATCCGAGGATCTCTTAATACCCGATTTTCCCAGGTAATGGGAGGAAATGATAATCGCTTAAAACCCCATTTCCTTAGACGTGCATCTCTTTATAAAGAGTCGAAGTAAGTGGCGCTATGTATTTGATTAAATTATTGAAAACCACCAACACGATTAAAAAATTAACATAAATTTATTTTATATTACACTAAATACATTAACAAAATAAAAGAAGGACAAATGGTGAAGAATTGTATGTACCGGGTGATCGTTCCAAACATCCCTTGACCGATGGTTGGGTTGGTCGTACAAGTCAATTGGATCCAACGGTCCTTGCTCGAGATAATACCGTTGGTTGTATATATCCACGTCCTCCCCAACCTACGAGAAAATAAAAACGAGGTTAGTACATAGATTAATTAAAAAGCTTATAACAACAACAAAAATTAAAGCAGAATAATGAGTACGTACCGCTTGAAATTCATCGACATAAACTCCCTCTCCTTGCCACCAATCAGCCATTTTTTTGGGGAAATTCGGACAGAGATTCGGCTCGGCGGGTTTTGAGGAAAAAACCTAAGAAATATATTCTGATGGTAGATCGGACTTAGCCGCAACCAACAGACTTCTATTTCCTAGGCTTTTGGGAGGGGAGGGTTTAGAGAGATAAAATCTAGAGAGAGAAGGAAGAATGGGTTGTGGTGTGAAGAAATGAGAGGGGAAGGGGGGGGTATTTATACCCATCAGACCGCACCCTTCAGGGGCGGTCTGGTAAATTTGCCCCCAGCGGAAATCGCTCCATCTCGATGCGGTCCGAGATTCCCGAGGAGCTGACCGCTCCTTCGTGATGCGTTCCGAGACTCCCGAGGAGCTAACCACTCCTTCCTGATGCGCTCTCCGATCCGTGGCGCGGATCGCTGATTTGGCGTGCGGTCCACCGTCCGATCGCCCCTCAATCCAACGGTCTGAAAGACCGTGCGGCAGAGAGAGCACATCGCACCCCTAAGGTGCGTTTCGTGTGATGACGTGGCACGGAAAGCACCTCTAAGGTGCGGTTTACACATGAAATGCACCTAAATGGTGCGGTTCATTAATAAAACGCACCTTAGGGGTGCGTTCCGTTAGAAAAGGTGCTACAATTGTAAATTTTTTTATTTTGGTGCTAGTTTTGTAATTTTTTTTTAATGGTACTAGAATTGGAAAAAACTCTTTCCATCCCTCTTGTTGCTAAAGCTTCACGAGGCGGGAGGATACGATGAATGCACTGCCATAGAAAGAAGAGAAGCTTTGGTGGAACCTTCCATGCCCAAACCCAATTCCAGATCGAGGGGTCCATCAAATCAATATGTGGCTTAGTAGGAAACGGATGTTGTATGCGGAAAGCAAGATGATAAGCAGACCGAGCGAAAAATGACCCCGTTGAATAGTAATGCCAGATTAAAGAATCGCGAAGTGGCCGTTGAGCTAAGGGGATTCCATGAATTAACCGCGCTAACTCCTCGGAGAGTAAATGATGCAGAGTTGCAGAATTCCACCTCTAATTCCCTGGATCAATCAAGGCTGCCACAAACAAAGAAGACTGAAACGAACCTGGCGAAGCTTGAGGTGCCCAATGTGGATTGGTTGGGAGCCATGAATCCTCAAATTCCCGAATCGAAGCTTCATCCCCAACTTCTCATCGTAAACCCTCGCGTAACAAATCCATCCCAAACAACACACACTCCGCCAGCCCCATGAGGGGGGAGCTTCCCAAACTGGACCCTAAAAAATCACCCGTAGTTCTAAAATAACGACCCATGTATTTGCCTTGACAACAAACTGAGAGGATCCTGAAGGACTCGCCAAGCAACTTTGGCAAGAAGCGCCTGATCGAAACACCAAAATTGCCGGAAACCTAAACCCCCACATGTTTAGGTGAACACAACGTCTTCCAAACCCTACAATGAATACGTCGATGTCCTTGAACATCCCCCCATCAAAATCTAGTCATTATAGCATTCAAACGATTAATTAAATCCCTTGGCAACCGAAAACAAGACATTACATGAATGATAGGGCATCAACCACCGATTTGAGCAAAACCTCTTTAGCTGCTGCAGACAAGACCCGATTCTTCTATCCTTGAAGCACAAAGACCAATTTCTCCTCCACAACGAAACGTGTCCAACTTAGAACTCCCAAGTATGGAGGGAAGGCCAAGATACCGAACTTGTAACCCAAAAGAACCCACCCCAAGAAAGTCACTGAGATCCTCTGATCAGATTGACTGAGATTTGGACTAAAGCAAACAACAGATTTATGCAGATTAACCCGCTGCCCACTAAGCTCTTGATAATCATTAAGAAGATGCAGAAGATTACCACCATCTCGTCTTGAAGCCCGTAAGAACAGGAAGGAGTCATCTTCAAAGAGAAAATGAGAAACTACTGGACATTGGGGTTAATCCATGCACCATGCAGATCATGAGAACGAATGACTTGCTTGATTAAAGTCGTGAAACCTTCTGTACAAAGAGCAAATAATAATGGGAAAGAGGATCTCCCTGTTGTAATCCTCGCGGTGAGAGGAAAACCCCTGAAGGACGACCACTCACTTTGACTGAGAAAGTCGTAGTGGTGATGCACTCTTTGATCCAGTGAATCCAAGTTTGAGAAAACCCAAGCTTGGAAGGAAGGGCGAAAAGAAAATGTCATTCAATCCTATCATAGCAGTTCATTAAGATGCAAACGGGCCAAACCCAATTGGAGAAGTACAAGCAAACATCAACTGGATATGAAAAACAAAGAAACAACCTGCCCAAAAAATGTCTTAAAACCCAATAGGGTCAGATCCAAGGCCCAACAAAGGTGCTTTTGCCTTCAGAACCCTAGCAAAAAATTTGCCCCTTTGATAACCTCCACTGCCGCAGCCGAACCATCATCGCCGCTGACCGCTGTGTCAAACCTGCCATGCTGCATCCCACCAGCAACCGCCACCATGCACCAAGCAATGGATCAACCTCCACCAAATCTAGAGGGAGGGATGAGGAAGAAGACATCTCCATCCATCCCACCCCAAGCCAGCCATCTTTCTCCTCCCGTCGCGCCAACAAAGAGAAACCATCAGAGACGACCGGACGGTCGCTGGAGGAAACAAAGGAGAAGTAGTTATGTCTTCAAGCTTATCAAACCGAGTCCAACGCCCAAATGCTGCATCTCCGACACATCATGACCTGCAAGATGTGACAAGAAGGTAGGCATTGGAGAGAAAAGGATAAAACAAGTCAGATCTGGGTCAGATCCGACCTCCTTCGCATCTTAGATCAGACATCTTCTCCAGATCTAAGGCGAACAGATAAGAGGCCAAAATCACATCCCATAGAGGGGGACGAAAGAGCCCACGAACGGAAATGAAAACTCCCTAAAACAGGGCAGAGATAATAACAACAACAAAAGATTAGGAGAGAACCCAAATAAATGAAGGAGAAGAAGGAAAGCATGAAAAGCAAGGAAAAGTGCCAAAGGAGCAGAAGGCTGCCAACGCTCGTTGGAGGGACGCAGGCGACAACCCCTTGATTTTCTGGATGGGTAGGTTCTCGAGAGAAAGCAGAGAAAAAGGAAGTGGTTTGATAGTGTTAGGTTGTTACGATCGGATAACCGAGCACAAAGTTATGCGAAATGAAAAAAAAGTTTGCTACGATCGGATAACCGAGCACAAAGTTAAGGTGGTTGGAAATTTCAAAAGAGTGGTTCGAGTTCAGTGAACTCGAACCACTTCAGCCCCACATGGTTCGAGACTTATATCATCGATCTATGACTAGATCGAGTCTCCTACACTCGAACCGGTTAGTAGTTCGAGTTCCTCAAACTCGAACCACTCCAAACTAAAGTATTTTGGGAATTTTTTTAATAAGTGTGGTAGTTTAGGAATTTGTTTTAGTTTTATGTGTATTTAGGGAATTATCCCGCAAATAACTTTATTTGGACAAAAGGTAATGTAACTTCATCTTGAAATGAAGTTCACGTAGTTGCAGTCTTGCAGATGCTACGGCGTAGCAACTGCCGTAGGTAGTGGATCGTGTATCTATTATAGAGATGGTGGAAGAATCGCATCGAACGCACATGGTTTGCAGCTATCGTGTAATATTGTATGTAGCTCGATACTAAGCGGCCAGCTAGCTAGCTAGCGGCTCTATATATATATATATAAATAACAGTTGAATTAAGCAAAGGCCATCCGAGATTGAGCTTATTTGATATAAGAGATGGATGCAGCAACCGAAGGGTCAACGTCGAGCTTATTATTGGGTAGGCTGGAAATCCAACAGCCGCAACAGATGATGCGTAGTAGACGACCGTGCGTGAAGCATTTCAGCCACTCCCACCCGCTGCAACCCGTCGAGGTGAAAGAGGAAGAAGAGTTGATCTGCAGCGGCTGTGAGCTGGATCTCTCAGGTTCAGCTTACAGGTGCCGCAAGTCGTCTAGCTGCTGCGACGACTTCTATCTTCACAGATCATGCTTCGAGTTGCCAAAGGTGCTTCAACTCCCCGTGGATCATGTCTCTGGTCATCAGCACCCGCTGCTTCTACTTGCCACCCCACCTAAAGAAGATGATGGTGATGATGAGTACCCCAAGTTCGTATGCAGCGCCTGCGGCGACTATGGCACAGGTTTCACCTACCGCTGCTCCAGCACCAGCTGCCAGTCCTTCAATCTCCATGTTACATGTGCTTTCCTGCCCAACACCATAAAGCATGTTGACCACCAGCACCCGCTCAGCCTATTCTCTTCCTCCACCTCCCTAGAGATCAAAGGAATTAGCAACAGCAGCTCATCCTCCTCCATCTTCACCTGTGACGTATGCAGGAAACATGTCCCTCAAAACTGCTGGATCTACTACTGCTCTGAATGCGACTATGGCACCGATCTTGCTTGCACCGCCACCACCACCAACAACACATATTCCGTCCTTCCTGCTGGTGGAGGTGGACGCATACAATAAGACAAATCCTGTGTCCGTCCTGCCTCTTAATTACTACTCTTGGCTTACGTTAATTTTTACTTAATTGCTGTTGCAATATTATTAATTCTTACATGATACCATGCCTTGCCGTCGCCCCATTAATTCCAATCAAATTGTTAACGTCTATCTGGGTGGTCTCCTTTTACTACTGTTGAAAAATAGTTCAAGTTTAGAATGTAAGATCTATGATCATCAATGTAGGAATTGCGAATTGTGATCAAATATTTTAAGTTGACAATGCAAAGTCAACAGTCAAGGTGTAAGTAGGGATGACAATTTCGACATGACCCGTTTTACCCGATCTGTTTGACTTGTTTTGGGGCGGGTCCGCGGGCATGGGTAGTCTCATCGGCCCGACCTGTTCTGACCCGCCCCATTCTCGACCCGTTCTTGTCTAAATAACATGTAATCTTAGTCAAATTACTTAGAATTTTCCTTTTATTGCATCATATTTTAGCTATAATAAAGTTGTAAATTAGTAAAAACCTCAATTTCTCCAATAATTTAACTACAATTGTCATAATATTGTTTATTTTCTTAGTCTTATAATAAAAATAACAAATATTTCTAATATTTTTCATATAAATTGCATACCCATTGGGTCGACCTGCCCCGACCCACGACTCATGATCAATTACCCGACCAGGACCCGACCTGCCACAGGGAGGGTCTGAGTGCCAAGAAACCTGCCCCGAACCTGCCGATTACCATTCCTAGCTAGGTGTAAGGTTTCCAACCAAGAACTGAAAAATTATACGAAAATAAGACTTATTTTAATTATCTTTCATGTCCAGCCTTTAGAACTTTTGGTTCTTTCCGTTAGTCTTATGAGTTATGACACATGTATTTTTTTTGCTTTAGATTATAACATTTCTATTTTCTTTATTTTATTATGTATCAAATAATTAAAAGTAAAGAGAGAAAGAAAGAATAAATGTTAATTAAATATTTGATTTCCGGACTAGTCTAGATGAATTGATCGAAATTCTTGAGTAGAAGCTCTCTTTAATAGAGAGAACAACTCTAATTATCTATGAAACTACTAAGGCCTAAGTTCAGGTCTTTAATTAAATCCTCTTTTTAAAGGAGGATTTTAAAGCATTGTGATTGGCTGATTTAGGATTAGGTAGTTAGTGGGAGTTATTAGTTAAATAGTTGTTAGGATTATTAAGGAAATTACAATTAAATTAAAAATCGTAACTCTATTAATGTATATACCCACGTATCCTCCTTTTCTTTTTCCTCCCGCAAGTCAAAACTCTTCTCCGGCCGTCCCTCCCGCTGAGCTCTCCGGCCGACGATTCTCCTTCTCCGCCGACGGCATCCAGCACCCGTTGCGATCGTCGTTCTAGTCCAGCAACGTCGCTCGCCATTCTCCCGTTGTCGCCGTCGATTTAGCTCCCCTCCCGCGCTGATCTTCTGCCGGTGAAATAGCTCCTACCAGCATTCTCCATCGTCGTTGGCCCAGTCCACCAACGTCGAGTCCCAGCCAGCGTCGGTCTAGTTCTCCACCGTCATTGCCGCCGTCGGTCCAGTTCTCCCAGCTTCCGTCGCAGCTGTCTGTCCGTGAACCCTTATCTCTCGTCGGCGGCATTAAAGATTTGACGTGCATGGGCTTAGCGTTTCTAGTTTTGTTTTTTCGTATTGTAGGATTTTTTTGTGTGCGCTGCATGGGTTAGGGTTTGGGGTTGCATGGGCTTAACCCTACTAATTGTGCAGTGTTGAAATTTTATTATGATTATTGTTAACTTATGTTATTTGTAATGAGTTTTGCTTACGTTTGCTAATTTTCAAGTATCTTTATCAATGTTTTTGTCTTATGTTTTATTTTATATTTTCTTCTTATGTTTGTAATGTGTTTTGCTTACGTTTGTAATTTTTTTAAACATTTTTTTAGCATTAGTAATATTTTGAATATAATTATCAATTTTTTTGTAGTGCTACACGATATACCACAATCCAAGATCTGTAAGAACAAGCTTGTTGTTAGCCCGCTACGTCCGTCGCTTGTCATCGAAAAGAAACGCGACGGAGTTGTCAACGTAACGGAGGAGCCTGTGGATTGAGTAACTGGTGGATTGAGGTTTTCAAAGCAATGTAACGGATTTGTCAACATTTTCAACCGTGCATATTAATGATTTGGCATAAGTTGTTAACATTTTTTACTGACGCTACTAGAATTATCAATAAAAAACGCGATTTAGTGGTCGTATTGTCCACAGTATTAACCTCTGCGACTCTATTATTAATTATATTACTGAAATTATTAACCAGTAACTAAAATGTTGTGACAATAAGGGGAGCCTCTGATTTGATATTTTTAGAGCAACGTAACGGAGTTTTCAATGTTGTCAACAATACATATTAGTTTTTTCACATACGTTATTAACATTTTTCCGTGATGCTATTATTAACATTCTCAATCAAATCGAAACGCAATTTACCGACGGTGTTGTAAATATTATTAACCTACCACATTATTATTATTATTAATTAGATCATCGGAATTATTAACCTGTTACTAAAATGTTGTCACAATATGAGCTTCTGATTTGAGGTTTTTTAAAGCAACTTAACCAAGCTATCAACGTTTTAACAATACATATTAATGTTTTCACCTACATTATTAACATTTTCTAGTGACGCTATTATTAACATTCTCAATCAAATTGAAGCTTGATTTACTTGTTGTGTTGTAAACATTTTTAGTGACGCTATTATCAACTTTTCTGCATAGTATTATTAACAATATATAATATCATTATTAACATTTCATACATAATTTACAACAAATGACGAATTCATGATTAAGAAATTTTCTTCGTTTTTCAACATAAACAATAATATTATTAACAAACTCCGCCTCGACAGCGGGAGACCGGCAAGATGGGGCGACGACCGGATGGGGAGATTATTTTTAGTGACGCTATTATCAACTTTTCTACTCAATATTATTAACAATATACAATATCATTATTAACATTTCATACATAATTTACAACAAATGACGAATTCATTATTAAGAAATTTTCTTCGTTTTTCAACGTTAACAATAATATTATTAACAAACTCCGCCTCAACAACGGGAGACCGGCAAGATGGGGCGACGACTGGATGTGGAGATCATTTTTAGTGACGCTATTATCAACTTTTCTGCTCAGTATTATTAACAATTAACAATATACAATATCATTATTAACATTTCATACATAATTTACAACAAATGATGAATTCATTATTAAGAAATTTTCTTCATTTTTCAACGTAAACAATAATATTATTAACAAACTCCGCCTCGACAGCGGGAGACTGCCAAGATGGGGCGACGACTAGATGGGGAGATCATTTTTAGTGACGCTATTATCAACTTTTCTGCTTAGTATTATTAACAACATACAATATCATTATTAACATTTCATACATAATTTACAACAAATGACGAATTCATTATTAAGAAATTTTCTTTGTTTTTCAACGTAAACAATAATATTATTAACAAACTTCCCCTCGACAGCGGGAGACCGGAAAGATGGGGCGACGACCGTATGGGGAGATGTCAGATGGCGACGGGACGACGGCAGAGTCAGGCAGGATGACGGTGGGAATGGGATGGAGAAGGTGACGGGAAATCGACGACATGATGGTGCTGCGACGACAAGAAGATGTAAAGATGGGGCGACGACCGGTTGCGCAGTTGCTAATGGGGGAAAGGTGGCGAGACGGTGGACGAGTACGGTGGGCAGGCCGGCGAGAAGACCCGACGGCTGCGCGGCACGATGACGAGTTCTAAAGAAAAAACGGTTTTTAGGGTTGGGAGGAGAACGATTCTTCGGGAAAAAAATTAAATCCGGATTTTCTTGAGTTTCCGCCACTTTCCTTCTATTTAATAATAATAAATAATTATAATATTCCAGTCTAACCCTTGGACGCATTAGGTAGGTAGTTACTCAATGATTGCCAATCATTTTCTCTCTCCTTCTCATATTGGTTGGAGGGGGTTTAAGATTTTCCTTAAGAAACAGGCCTTAAAAACCTGATCTGACCTGTAGGCTAAAGCCTCAAACCCTAAATGCTTGGCGCACCTAAAGAGGAATACACGAGCTTACACTGAAAACGTTAGCAACAACCCTTGACCCCCAGTGAAGAGTATATCCCAAAAATATCTTAATGAACTGTGATCCGATTTTTATAGAGAAAAAAGAGGGAACCGCTTGTTTTAGAGTTTGTTGGGGTGGATGGACTAAAAACGTTTAAGGCTTATGTGACATGGGTGTAAATCTACAAGATGTATAATTTTTATGAATCGTTATTTACCGGTCGTGTATTTACTATTTGTCGCCCATAGTTTTGTAGAAAAAGTCAATTTTTCCCTTCAACACTATAGAAACCTAACTAAAATGTCCATTTCGTCGCCGGAACGGTTGGCCGCGTTTTGCTGCCGCCGCCGCTGTGGAGAAACAAACCTGCCACCTGGGACCTCACCTTGCTCTTTTCCGTTCCTCAAATCCCGACGACAATCACCATCGCCTTTCTCTTTTTTTTCCGCAATTACCGGCGGCGATTCACCCTCCACCATCTCCTTACGCGATGTTCCCTCCACCATATTCTTCCGCTTCCCGGCTCTCAATCTTCTTGTTTTTGCATGGCGGCTGCGGCGAGGGAATCGCCATGGGAGCAAGACCTCGGAATGTGATGGACGGAGACCTACGGTCCAACGTAGGCATTCGGACGGGTCCTCCCGTCGGCCTCGGACGGGGTCCGACCTCTCGCATCGGACGTGGTCCGATCTCACGCGTCGAACGGGGTCCGATCGCTGGCGTCAGGCGGGCCACAAGTGAATAAAAATTATATTGTTTTAAATATTTAAAAATCTGATAATTAGGCAAATTAAAGGGAGTATTTTAAGGTAAGATTGATTTTCCCGTTGATATATTTTTGGTAGAATATTAAAGAGAGGAGTTTTTTTCTCACCAAAATAAAAGAGAGGAGAGTTTTTTATGGTAAGTATAAAAGGTTACATAAAAAACCGTAAAAAATTCCCTTAAATAATAATACAACCCTGGGGGTGTATTTTTATCAAAGTTACGCAGCAAACAATCAATCCGAAGATTGATTGATCTCGAATCAAGAACAACGTGTTCTTAATACGAAAATTGGATAAAACGGAACCAACGGACAATGCCACACCTGGGGAAAGCTCGTATGGTATAAAACGGTAGCTGCTCGACCACGATTGAAGAGAATATTCAATCGATACAAAGCTCACAAGCTTGGAATCCACCAAACTCAAACAAGTCGCAACTTGCACAAAACCAAAGGGTTTCTTTTTGATTAATCAACTATGTGTTTTACAACGAAATAGAAAGCTTAAATAGGCCTAGTTAGGGTTACACACGTCCCATAAACTCCTAATTACAGTCTAATACAAAAAGGAATCAAAAACTTACAAAACAATGAAATCCTAACTAAACAAGAAAAAGAAAATCTGCCTTTAGCTCCAAGTAACCAAACAGCTTTGGTACCATCTTTGAGCCTCTCGATCAAAGCCTTCTAGGTACGCTTCCAATCATCCAATGCCATGTCTTTGTAGTAGAACATACCTACTTTCATGTGGTATAAGCCTATGGACTCGAATATTATCCATGCATCTGGAATGGAGCTCCAAAGTAGGCTACTTGAACACAGTTTCTGCCTTAATCAAATTCTGGAACTTTTCCAGTTTTGAGGTAGCAATTTGAGGCCTTGGAAAACAACCTTAATGACATCATCTGGATCCACAAAGCATAGCATTGGAAAGATAGAAACAATGGGATCGCCAAGAGTAATGGAAGCGCGCCAATGCTATCAGCGCTACTACAGCGATGACTCCGCTCCATCGCCGCCAGCCACCCAAAAGAGAGGTAGCGCGATAGCGCCATTCACCACTCTATCGCCGCCAGTCACGAAGAAGAGCGGAGGCGCAATAGCACCATTCGCTTGCAATACTCAAAAACGACACCGGACGACTGACAAGGCTACTCATCCCCATTCTTAGACCTCATCATACCCTAAACCCCTGTCTTTTCCAATTGTCCTGTCGTCTCGGAAACCCACCCACCAAGTGGTAGCCTATAAATAGAGCATTTACACAGGTGGGTGAGGGAATCGATTTTTAGCTCTCTCACACAAGAAACTCTAAAATCACCCTTCTCTCTCCTTTTCTCCTTTCTCTCCCTTGGGCCTTAAACCTTGTAAGCTTGTGATAAGGTGAGGAAAGAAGTGGAGGATTTCTTAACTATACTCGCACCCCACTCTCTTCAGTGTTTCACTCCTACACTCAGTTAGACACAAAAAATTGCGCCCACCGTGGGGCCACGAGTAAGAAAAAAAAAGTGATAATATGTCAAGACAAACTTCAAACACCCCGGGGGAAGCAACCCAGGTCAAGGTTATGACAGACGCAAGAAGGTTCGATGAGGCGAGCAGCCTCAACGCGATACTCATTGAGGAAGAAGAACCAGAACTAACAGCCAAAGAGATGAGGCAGCAAATGGCAAAGCAAAACGAGGTCATAGCCGACATGCAGAACAAGATGAATCAAGTCATAGTGCTCATGATGATCAAGGAGGCCGCGCCAACGACACAGGTGGCGGCGATCGTGCCACAACAAGCGTCGGTCGAGGCACCAGCGCAAGCCCTGCTGCCACAACATGCGCCGGTTGAGCCACCAGCGCGGGTAGCACAACAAGCCGAACCACAAAAAAGAGCGGACCTCAGCTTCTTGGAACAACACCTATCCCCGCAATACCACCCTCCACCAACCACTGAGCACAGAAATCATGGTAGAACACCTAAGCGGAATGCCACCCACCCTCCCCACATACAACGGGACGACCGACCCGGAAGACCATGTCAGCACCTTTTGCCTCCGGATGCAACTCCAAACCAACTCCAATGCAGCTCTCTGTAGAACCTTTCCCTCAACATTCGCCGACATATGCCTCGACTAGTACAATAGGCTTCCAAACGGGATCATCCACTCGTTCGAGGAGTTCATACTCTTGTTCACCACGAAATTTGCTTTCCAGAAGAGAAGACTCCTCCACCTCAAAGCCTTAATTGATATCAGGCAGAAGGACGGGGAGAGCCTCCAGGCATTCTATGCCAGATGGTCCAGGGTAGCAATGGCAGTTCGGACCTCACCCTTAAAACCGCCGCCCACCACCTTATGGAAGCCACCACCAACATGGAGCTCAAACGGGCGCTAGCTAAAAGACCGGTCACGTTGTCGACAGAGTTGGAGATCAAAATCGAAAAGGCCATTACCTTGGAAGAAACCCTGGGCACGGGGTCTGTAAGGCGCTTCGAACCATCAAAGCCAGTCAGAGAAGACCAGATGCGAAAACAACTCCCAATGCCGCATGAGCAATTGATACAAAGGCACAGCGGAGCGAGTCGTCCGCTCGCCCCGCCAGAGAAAGTGGCGCGAAGGTGTTCACCGGATAGGCGCCCGCCGAACACCTTCACGCCGCTCAACAACTCGGTGAAAAACGTGTTCCACATCCTCCGTGAGAAAGGTTACAAGCTTAACTGGTCGGCGCCAGTAAAAGCCGCGCCTCACATGCGCGACCCAAAAAGCATTGCGACTTCCACAGGGAAACAGGCCACCTAACGGAGGATTGCATAAACCTCCGATTCGAAATTGAGGCTCTCGTTCGAAGAGGACTTTTGTTCGAGTTCGTCAGCTGAGAGAAGGAACAAAAGGAACAACGCACGGATCCGCCGCCTCCCCCACAACCCGATTACGATGAGACCACTGGCTCGTACATAGTGCGGAAAGAAATAGGGGTCGTGACAATCGAGGGAGACCGCCCAAAGAAGAAGACAAAGCGCGAGCGTGCAATGGAATGTGCAACAGCTAAGGTGCAGCAAAAATGTAACCTAAGCTTCGACGATGCGGAATTCCCTCAAGGAGTTCCATCAGAAGACCCCCCCCCCCCCCACCATCACCGCCCTGGTAGCCGCCTGCAAAATTCATCGCCTACTGATAGATGGAGGCAGTGCGGGTGATATCCTCTTCAAGAGCACCCTCGGTCAAATTGACATCGACCCGCGCATGATCAAACACGAGCAAGGGACTTTGGTGGGATTCTCAAGAACGAGGGTAGGTAATAGGCG
This sequence comes from Linum tenue, assembly GCA_946122785.1. Taxonomy (NCBI): domain Eukaryota; kingdom Viridiplantae; phylum Streptophyta; class Magnoliopsida; order Malpighiales; family Linaceae; genus Linum; species Linum tenue. Next base: position 3,521,341 of record CAMGYJ010000006.1, on the reverse strand, counting down.
TGGTAACACTTTCGGTTGTGATCGGAGACTAGGAGCCATGGGTCTCAAAACCATGGTTCAGGAAACCGTACCGGACATCCTACCGGATTCCTTTCTGGTAGGGTATTTTGTGGTACGACCGTGGTTCAATCGCTTCATACCGGTAAATACCATTTTTGTAATATTAAAATATTTTTTTTTGTCGAAAAACCGTGCCAGCAAAATTAAGATACCGTTTCGGAGTAATATCGGATTGTACCGAAATATACCTAATAAAAGATACTTAATAATCATTGAATAACAAGAAAACAATTAGTAATAAGGCCCATGAACTTGTTTAAAAAAGCCCATGGAAATGAAGAGAACCCTAGGAGCCGCCCTCTCCCTTTCACTCAGCCGTCTACACACCTTCTCTCTCCCATCTCTCATTCTGTAAAATGAACCAAGATTTCCATACCAAAAAATTACCCCAAGAAAACTGAAACCCCAGCCTTCTTGCCTCTGGTGGCGGGGATTGCATGCATCCTTTTTTTCTTTTCTTTATTCTTTCAAACAAACAACTTCCTTCCTCTTCATTCTTCTTTCCCGTCTAAGCAGCCGGTCAGATGACGGTGTCTAGCGGTGACGGATGGCCTGGCAAGTGCGACGGCCAGGCGTGGCCTATGTGGCTGGTAACGCGGGTCGCCGGTGGAGATGGAGTTGTGGCTACGGTATGGAGGCAGTGACAAGGCCCACGTTTTCGTCGCAAACAGGCTACCGGCGGTAAGGATCAAAACCGGCCGGTGTTTCGCGACAGGACGGTTCAACCTAAAATACCGGCCGATACGATATTTTTGTCAATAAACACTTACCGTTTCATTTTTTGTCCGATTCCCGGTTGAACCGTCCGGTACGATCCGGTTTCTTGTTCCATGCTCAAAACAGGTCGAATTCACCATTGTCGACTGCAACTCACCCCACAATGGCATCCTAGGACGACCGTTCCTCGCCAAGTTCATGGCATTGCCATCCACATGCTACCAGAAGCTCAAATTTCCTACCAAGGCAGGAACTGGAGAAGCGCACGGGTTACCCTGGGGAAGACCAAAAGGAGAAGGGGAGATCCGCCAAACCAACATCGTCGACACAAGGGCAGAAGATCCACACCCAGAGTCCATGGACTCCAACTTCGAAGTCGCGCTTGACCCAACGGAGCCTACAAAGAAGATTCGCATCTCAACCCACGTCCACAACAACATGATCGAACCACTGATAACACTGCCCAAGGAGTACAAGGAATTGTTTGCTTGGTGCACTGAAGACATGTCGGGAGTGCCAAGACAGATCGCCCAACATTGTCTCACGGTTACAGTCAGAGTGGAGCCAAGGCAACAAGCGCGTTGAAGCTTTACAAGCGAGAAGCTAAAGGCCATAGAAGAGTAAGTCTCGCGGCTCCTTGCCGCGGGATTAATCCGTGAAGTCAAATATCCAAAATGGTTAGCCAACGTGGTCCAGGTGAAAAAATCCTCTGGAGCATGGCGAATGTGCGTCGACTATACAACGCTCAACAAGGTGTATCCCGGGGATCCTTACCCCCTGCTGTGCATCGACTAATTAATCGACGCCACTTCGAACCATGAAACGTTGTCCTTCTTGGACATGTTCTTAGGATACCACCAAATCCCAATGTCACGCAAAGACGAAGAAAAAACCGCCTTCCTGATGCCATTCGAAAACTTCTGCTTCGTAGGAATGCCATTCGGATTGAAGAACGTTGGTGCCACTTACCAACGAATGATCGACTCGGTGTTCTCACAACAGATCAGGCATAATAATGAGGCGTACGTGGATGACCTCATCGTTAAGACCAAAGTGGGCAACTCCCACTTGGAAGATCTGCGCGAGACGTTTGAAGCGCTCCGTAAACTTAGCCTCCGCCTAAACCCCCTGAAGTGTGTATTCGGCGCGGAAGCAGGAAAATTCCTAGGTTTCATGATCACCAAGCGTGGCATTGAAGTCGACCCAAAACAAATCACCGCCGTTCAGCAACTTCGGGCATCGAGGAGCGCAATAAAAATACAATCCTTGAATGGTAAGATAGCGGTCCTGGAAAGATTCATACCAAGATCAGCCGATAAGTGCGCCCCTTTCTTCAAGACACTCAAAAGCGGCACGCGATTCGCATGGTCGCAAGAGTGTGAAGCGGCCTACCAAGAGCTCAAGTCATATCTTGTATCCCCCCTGTACTGACCGCTCCCAAGCTTAATGAAAAGTTATTCATGTACCTTGTTGTGTCAACCAGAGTTGTAAGTGCAGTATTAATATCCAGGAGGGACAGCCAGACCAAGCGCCCGGTATATTACACATCGCGAACGTTGCTCAGCGCAGAAACAAGATACTCCCCGATAGAAAAGGCTGCCCTAGCCTTGTAAGCGCGTCGCAAAAACTGCGCCCTTACTTCCAAGCACACTTGATCATTGTTATAACCAACCTCCCGCTAAAAAAGATCCTGAGCCCAAAAGAAGTGTCCGCGCGGATGGTTAAATGGGCGGTCGAGTTGTCAGAGTACGACATTCAGTACGCGCTAAGACTAGCGATAAAGGCACAAATACTGGTGGACTTCATCGCTGAAGGAGTCACTCTCGATGCAGTACCAGAAGGAGTATGGGATGTATATGTTGACGGCGCGACAAGCAAACACGGGACCGGAGCGGGCGTAGTCGTGCGCACTCCGATTGGCGTCGCGCACGAAATCGCGATTCGATTCAAAATGCTGAAACAAACAACGCGGCCGAATACAAAGCCATCTTGACGAGAATGACGGTCGCGGGTGACTTGGGAGCGAGGACAATCAGAGTGCTATCCGATTCTGAGCTGGCGGTAAACCAACTGAACAAAACCTTCAACGCAAAGGAGGACACGCTCACACAGTACATTGAGTGTGTCCAGCAGCGGGCAACCACCTTCGAAGCGGTGACATATGTGCAGATACCAAGGTAAGAAAACATGCACACTGATGCACTGTCCAAGCTAGCAACTGGTACCGACTTTGAATCGACGCGCTTAGTCTCGGTCCAAAAGGAGGAAGAGGAAAACCACCAAGATGCCATGGTCAATACCACACAGACAATGCAAGAGGAAGACTGGAGAGCCCCAATTATAAAGTACATGCAGGATGGTGCGATACCGGAAGACACAAAAGAGGCATGGACCTTAAGGCAAAAGGCGGCCCGCTGTACACTCATTGGTGGGGAGCTGTACCGCCGATTATATTCTGGCGTGTACCTAAAATGCATCAGGCAAGAAGAAGCATGCAACATAGTGTGCGACCTACACGAAGGCTTGTGCGCAATGCATATAGGTGTGCACAGTTTGGAGCGTACCATCTTGCTACACGGTTACTATTGGCCGCGGATAAAGGAAACAAAAAAATTCGCGGACCAATTTCACAAATGTCAGGTGAACGCTCGCCAACACCATCTACCATCGATGGAGCTTAAAGGCAATCTGAGCCCATGGCCTTTCGCATAATGGGGAGTGGACCTCTTAGGTCCCTTCCCAACAGCAAAAGGGAAGCGCAAGTACATAACCGTGGCGGTTGACTACTTCACCAAGTGGATCAAAGCAGAAGCGCTGGCCTCGATCACAGCGCAATAAGTGACCCGCTTCTTGAAAAATAATATCTTGGCACGCTTCGGCATTCCAAACGCGCTAATATTCGACCACGAGAAACAATTCGACTGCGCGGAAGTGATAGGCTTTTGTGACCAAGTGGGAGTGACTCGCTAAAACACAACACCTAACAATGGCCAAGTGTAACCAATGAAAGGGACTGCAGTATAGTGGCACAAGTAATAAATATCGAATCCACGGGTCTCTAGAGTTACTATTACTCAGCTTCAGTTCATTATCTAGCAAACTAGATTAAGGATTGATTTACTAAACTACTCTACTAACTACTCTACTAATTACAAGTTGGGAACTCACTTAGGTATGATTCCCCCTAGCTCCTCAATTAGGCCAAGTTGCAATTACCTTTGGTTGATCTACTGTTGATTAAACTGCGGAAGATCCTAAATTAGCTTGGAATCTCTTAAGCTGACCAAGCCCTCCCAGTCCAACTACCCGGCAGACGACTAGTCTTCACCAGGATAGAAAGCTGAGGCTATGAACACAGAACTCCACTACCGGAATTGGATTCCAGTACAAAGCAGTGAATTGATTGACTCTCGCACAACCAATTCTCTACTATCAATCAAGGAAGCTCTCTTAACCTAATCAGATTCTATCTATCATAGGTTAAAGCAGAAATCAAGAGAATTTGATCAAGATCCAATTGACTCAATAAACCATGCCTCAATCGATTATAATCAAACAATATAGCATCCAAAACTTCATACAAGAAAGATCCTAACTCATGGAACTAGGGTTCCTCAAAACCTAAGTGAAGGGAAGTTACTCCATAGAGAAGAGAGAGACTGCAGAAATCTGATCTAGATCTTCAATCTCCATCTCCAACCTTGATTTCCGAGCTTCAATGGCGAAGAAATCCTCCAAAATAGCTCCAAGAATGTTTCCAAGTCGCTCTCTCTCTCTAGGGTTCGTCCCTTGGGTGTTTGGGATCCAAAACCCAGCTCTCCCTCTCCAAAAATCGCAAAACAGCTTTTATACCCGCTGAAACTCGCACCCCCTACTTGCACGGCCGTGCAAATTGAGGTTTTGGCCGTGCAGACCCCTTGGGAAACCCGCACGGCCGTGCAGAATTTCACACGGGCGTGCACAATTTCCAGCATGCACTCCTAAGCTTCGTTGATCTCGTTTGAGCTCGTTTGACCTCCGATTCAGTCACCATTTGATCCCAGACGCTCGTAGTCTCGTCCTCTTTCTTTTCTTGACAAGCTTGCATGATTCTTTGTCCATAAAGTGAGGTAGAAATCCATTCTTCTTCAGGTCATGCCCGAGTTTCTTCTCCCGAATCGTCAATTGATCTCTGATTGACTTGAAACTTGCGCCTATACTTCACTTTATGTTCTTGGACCTGAAATGTGAGAAAGGAACACAACCTAGCGTAAAATAGGCCAAAGACACGGTAATTCAAGCTCAAACAATCAAGAAACAAAGGGGAAAACATGTGCAAATACCGAGTCATCAAATCCCCCCACACTTAACTGTTTGCTTGTCCCCAAGCAAACCTAACTCAAACCAATGCAACTCTCCAGAGCTCTATAGCAACATACAACCCCGATCGTCAGTAGTGGATTTCCTAGATCATATAGAAGCTTACGAGGTCAACTGGTCTTCTAAGACGTTCCCTATCTCTCTTAGTGCGAGTACTAGACTCAAGCCAGGATCATGAGAAAAAGTAGAAGTAAGACAGTCAGTTCATGGATAAAGGGACTCACACCATTCACAACCAAGGACTCGTTGTACCGGGGTGCTCTTTCACTTCATTTCACCGTTGGAACCCCTTTTTGCACTTTCATTCACATTTTCCTTGTTTTTTTTTCTTTCACTTAGCAGGGGTTCCAACTGCAGTCTTTTGCACGGTCGACCCTTATTAGTCGAGCAAGAGCAATTTCTGTACACCTGGCGCTCGCCAGGGTACTTCTTTTAACTCCTTTTCCTCAACTCGTGTGGAGGGTCAATGAAATTAAGGGGGTTCGGAAGCTCTATCCGTGCCCTTAAAAACACATCCTCAAGTAGGCGAACCGTTCAACGGGTGAAAATTTTACTTGTACTAGAGACAGCTTAGCTTCACCTTGTAGGAGTACCCCACTAAGGATCACTAAAATCTCTTCCAAAACCCGATTTTGTGCAATGAACAGTGCCACACACGTCGGGCTTACCCCATGTTTAAGATTTTAATGATTTCGACATGGAGGACCAACTGCTTTTCATTTTCCACATGAGCACCCTGTTCGATACACTAGTCCATAACACAATCCAAACAAGGTCCACATTACCACATGAATTCAATGGTCTTAGCTCCACTAATTCACAAAATCAACTGGCACAACAAAGAGCTAGATAGGAAAAATCTTATACTTCAACATCCTCCATAGTGCTACACTACCTCCCTAGGTTGCACATTACTATAGAGACTGTCAATTCAAAGCATACTGAGCAGGCAATTTGCATGGGAACACGTACTTGGAGCCCTCAAATCGAAATTTGGACAGTGGACTAGGCTCCAAGCACACAAACAGCCAAACATTCACCCGCATACATAATCGAACACCCCCCCACACTTAAGCACGACATTGTCCTCAATGGAGGAAAGATAAGGAGGGTAGAACGAAGTTACCAGATCAAGGGTGAATGATGATGGACGGGTCAGGCGTTGCGTTCCAGGAAGAGAGAGTAATCAGAACACAAACACCACACAAAATCTCACAAAGGTTGAGTTATTGACTCTAAAATCAAATAACAAAACTGACTCAACCGAGGAGAAATAGAGAAAGAAATGCAAACCGACTGGTTGGCTTGCCTCCCAACAAGCGCTTCTTTCACGTCGTGAGCCGGACGATGGCTCCTAAGTTTTGGTCCATGCTAGAACCTCCTTGAAGTTGAGGTTCTCATCTATGAGGTGGAGTCTCAAGTCACAAGCAGGTGGTGTGGCAGGTGATGAAGGCTCGTGCACTTGATGCAGATGAAGTCTCCACCCTCGAGACCTCTTCTTCTCTTCTCTCGTCTCATTGCCCCAAACCAGATAAGACAGCATCGATTGGCCACCATCGCGTCCACTAAGAGGGACCGATGTCGATGTGGCCTTGGTCTGGCAAAGAGACACTGCAAATGGGTCCTTGCCAAGCAGCTCCTCGAAGTTTGGTGGAGATATCACATGTAACTCATGGCCGGTGCAGGCCTCTTCCACCTTAACTCTGTCCTCAGCCTGGACACCAATTTCTTCTTCAACCTTCCTTTCTTCTTCATGTGGTATCACCCCTGGGAAATGATCAAGAACTCCTCCTGCTTCACTTTCGTCATCCTCCACAACTTCTTTATGCACCCTTTCTTGCTCTTCTTCGTCTAGCACGGATTGGAGAGCAAGTTGCCAAGCAATTTCTTTCATGAGATCTTCTTGCATCTCCTCACTCATGCCCACCTCTTCAAAGCTCGGTGTGGGATGTGGGAAGGTGTGGTCGGCTTTGATAGGACATTCTTGATCATGATCATCACGGGAGCTCTCCGGGACAACTTCAGTGTGCTCCACAATGTCCTTGTAGCCTTCTTCTTCCTCCTCCTCTTCTAGTATGGTAGCAGAAGGGTGATCTGAAGCAGGTTGTGCACAAGATCGCTCAAGATCATCGACGCTCTTCTTAAGGCTCAGGAGGATCTCCTCTATTTCACGATAGGCCTGGACACAATGATCCATCCTGGAGCATGATCTCTCACAGTCTCGAGCAAACTGCTCCATGAGAAGCCTCAATTCATAGTTTGGATCTGGCTGTGGAGTGTAGCATGGCTCTGCAGAATGGCCCGTGAAGGCAGCCATGGGTAACTCCAGCTCCAATGGCCCCTCTGGTTGTGGGAGAAATTCTTCTCGATAAGGAGGTTGATATGCCCAGGGGTCTGATTGTTCTCCGTAGAAAGGGGGTTGGTACTGGAACCCGACTCCATAGTCTTCTCCTCCTTGGTTACTCCATGGAGTCTCGGGATAATACCACTCGGATGGTGGTGGATACCCCCAATGATTGGAGAAGCCATGAGGGTCCATGATTCAGATCTGCACCAACAAAAACAAAAAAATACCCAAGTGAAAAGCAAGGGCCGAAAACAAAAGAAAAATGCTAAAGTAACAAACTTCTGCCTTTCCTAATAATCTAGAAAGTCCCCGGCAATGGCGCCAAAAACTTGACTCGCTAAAACACAACACCTAACAATGGCCAAGTGTAACCAATGAAAGGGACTGCAGTATAGTGGCACAAGTAATAAATATCGAATCCACGGGTCTCTAGAGTTACTATTACTCAGCTTCAGTTCATTATCTAGCAAACTAGATTAAGGATTGATTTACTAAACTACTCTACTAACTACTCTACTAATTACAAGTTGGGAACTCACTTAGGTATGATTCCCCCTAGCTCCTCAATTAGGTCCAAGTTGCAATTACCTTTGGTTGATCTACTGTTGATTAAACTGCGGAAGATCCTAAATTAGCTTGGAATCTCTTAAGCTGACCAAGCCCTCTCAGTCCAACTACCCGGCAGACGACTAGTCTTCACCAGGATAGAAAGCTGAGGCTATGAACACAGAACTCCACTACCGGAATTGGATTCCATTACAAAGCAGTGAATTGATTGACTCTCGCACAACCAATTCTCTACTATCAATCAAGGAAGCTCTCTTAACCTAATCAGATTCTATCTATCATAGGTTAAAGCAGAAATCAAGAGAATTTGATCAAGATCCAATTGACTCAATAAACCATGCCTCAATCGATTATAATCAAACAATATAGCATCCAAAACTTCATACAAGAAAGATCCTAACTCATGGAACTAGGGTTCCTCAAAACCTAAGTGAAGGGAAGTTACTCCATAGAGAAGAGAGAGACTGCAGAAATCTGATCTAGATCTTCAATCTCCATCTCCAACCTTGATTCCCGAGCTTCAATGGCGAAGAAATCCTCCAAAATAGCTCCAAGAATGTTTCCAAGTCGCTCTCTCTCTCTCTAGGGTTCGTCCCTTGGGTGTTTGGGATCCAAAACCCAGCTCTCCCTCTCCAAAAATCGCAAAACAGCTTTTATACCCGCTGAAACTCGTACCCCCTACTTGCACGGCCGTGCAAATTGAGGTTTTGGTCGTGCAGACCCCTTGGGAAACCCGCACGGCCGTGCAGAATTTCACACGGCCGTGCACAATTTCCAGCATGCACTCCTAAGCTTCGTTGATCTCGTTTGAGCTCGTTTGACCTCCGATTCAGTCGCCGTTTGATCCCAGACGCTCGTAGTCTCATCCTCTTTCTTTTCATGACAAGCTTGCATGATTCTTTGTCCATAAAGTGAGGTAGAAATCCATTCTTCTTCAGGTCATGCCCGAGTTTCTTCTCCCGAATCGTCAATTGATCTCTGATTGACTTGAAACTTGCGCCTATACTTCACTTTATGTTCTTGGACCTGAAATGTGAGAAAGGAACACAACCTAGCGTAAAATAGGCCAAAGACACGGTAATTCAAGCTCAAACAATCAAGAAACAAAGGGGAAAACATGTGCAAATACCGAGTCATCAGGGAGCTATAGCACGATTCGCGTCGATAGCTTATCCCCAAGCCAATGGCTAGGCGGAATCGGCGAACAAAGAAATCTTACACAACCTACACACCAGCCTCGATGAGCAAAAGACAATTGGGCGCACGAGCTACATACAGTGTTGTGGGCGCACCGCACCACGTTCAAGATAGCCACGGGTGAAACCCTTTTTGCGCTCACATACGCACTAACGCGGTCATCCCCATCGAGACGGCTGCACCCACTTATCGGATCACAATGTACGATGAAGAGAGCAATGATGAAGCACGCCTGCTGGACTTGGAGTTGGCACAAGATTGACGAGAATTGGCAGCCATCAAGTTAGTCGCGACTAAGGAGCATGTAGCAAAATACTACAACGCGAAGCTGGCTCCCCACAAGCTGATCCTCGGAGACCAAGTTATGCGCCAGAACTTCCGTCCCGACCCCAAGCATGGAAAGCTCGCTTCCACATGGGAAGGTCCATACCCAATCTGCGAGGTCGTCGGCGCCAACACGTTCAAGCTTTGCGAATTGGGCGGCGCAAAAATTCCAAGGACATGGAACGCACAGAACCTTAGGAAATATTGCCTACCTACCTAATGTATAACTTATCTACTAGCGTGAGTTTGAAATGATAACAATATTGCCTTTGCGCAAGAGATAGACACAAAGTTCGGTGGAACATGAAAAGCGCTAGTCATGAATTACGCGCGAAAAACACGACAATTATCCGCAACTCGCGCCATCACGCATCACGTGAAAGATTGATATAAAGTTCATAGAACACGCAAAGCGCTAATCATGAATTACGTGTGAAAAGAAAATTTTGGATTCTCGTTAATAGGGAACAACCAACAGTCAAAATAAAAAACAACAAACGCGAACATGATTCTGCGAACACACTTGGCCTAATCTATGATAACATTTTCAGGGCCATCCGTGACACACCCACCCCCTCTCCATCCTCTGGCTCGGAGTCTGGCTCCATTGACCGCTTCTCGCCCAGCCATTTCTTGACGTGATTGACCATGGCCACTGTATTCCAGCGCATCCCGGGATTCTCCAGGCGCACCTTCTTGCGCACGGCTATGACCGCCTTGGTCATACAATCTGCGAAAACGCGACTAAAGGCGGTGCTGCTCCTATACTGGCGGACGATGTCAGTCTGCGCCTCGCGGACGGCGGTCGCCTTTGCGACCTCATGCACACGGACGAGGTCCTCCTTCTCCTGGCGAAATTCATCTCGCAGGTTCTTCAGCACTTCCTCATGGTCCGCCTTGAGGCGCTCCTTCTCCGCCTCCAGCCTTTGGACTTCAGCCTCATACACCTTCTTCACTTCCTCGCGGATGGCCTCCATCTCCTCCGCGCGAGCCTTCTCCTTCGCGGCATCAACCTCATCGGACAGCTTACTCTGCAGAAGACCAAGCCGCTCCAGGGCCTCATTCACCTTCTTCGTCGCAACCTCATCGGACAGCTTACTAACCAAAATTCTTGTAGTGCAAGTACGGTTCCCTGCGATAACCTGCTTAGTATGCTTTGAATTGACAGTCTTTATGGTGATATGCAACCTAGGGAGGTAGTGTAGCACTATGGAGGATGTTGAAGTATAAGATTTTTCCTATCTATCTCTCTGCTGTGCCGGTTGATTTTGTCCGTTGAATTCATGTGGTACTAGTGACTCCTTTTAAATTGTGTTGTGGACTCGTGTATCAAAACAAGGTGCTCATGTGTGAAATGAAAAGCAGTTGGTCCTCCATGTTGGAATAATTGAAATCTTAAACATGGGGTAAGCCCAACGTGTGTGGCACCGTTCATTGCACAAAATCGGGTTTTGGAAAAGATTTTAGTGATCCTTAGTGGGGTACTCCTACAAGGTGAAGCTAAGCTGTCTCTAGTGCAAGTAAAATTTTCACCCGTTGAACGGTTTGCCTACTCGAGGATGTGTTTTAAGGGCACGCATAGAGCTTCCGACCCTGATAGACCGTTAGTTACATATGTTTTTACCCCTGCTCTTACTCCGTTTGAGGTATTGATTCTTGTGTTTTAGGCCGATTTCACGCTAGGTTGTGCTTGTTTATGATATTTCAGGTCCTAGTACGTGAATGGAGGCTTGGGAGCGAGTTTGAGGTCGATTGGACGAGGATCGGACGCATGGCGAGGTTCTGAGGAAGCCGCACGGGCACACCCACAACCCGCACGGCCGTGCAAGTGACCAGTTTGGCCGTGCGGGATTGTGCGAGAGCAAACACGGGCACAAGTGAAATCCGCACGGCCGTGCAAAGTGCAATCCTGGCCGTGCAAGATGGCTGAAGTTCGACTTAATGGTACGCCGCGTTTTGAGCCGCACGGCCAGAATGGTGATATGCACGGCCGTGCGAGTCGGGAAATCCTGGTTTTAAAGCCTATTCCGAGCCAAAAGTAGGGGATTGGAGTTTTTGAGAGACAGAGCGGTTCCTAGAGAGATAAAGCGACGAACAAGAGTCTCCAAGTGCCCTAGCTTAATCTTCAACACCATTGGAGCTTGGCTTGAGCTTGGAGAAGTGCCGATTCAACGTCCAGGAGCAGAAATCCATCTTCACAGTATGATTTCCGTGTCTGATTCTGCTTTTGCTTCTTTCTCCATGGAGTAGTTCTCCCATTCATCTGGGTGTGGGAAACCCTAGTTCTGTATGTTAGGTTTGATTATATGAACCCAAGTACTGTTTCTATGAATTGATTATATTCGATTGAGGTTTGAATGATTGAATGACTTGAATCCTGATCAAATTCCTGTTGTTTCTGCTTTGACCTAGAATGAGAATATCTGCCTAGGTTGATAGAGTACCCTTATTCGAAGGTGGCGAATTGGTGACTTTAGTCGAGGAGCCAATTCGCTATTCTGTACCGAATTCAATTCGGTAGTGGAGGTTTTGTTCATAGGGCCTCAATCTGTTTACTCCGGTGGAGGTTAGTCGCCCGCTAGAGACTCAGATTGAGAGGGTCTGAAGACCTTTAGTCGAGACTTCAGACTATTTGAGAACCTTCCGCAGTATAACTATCATAGAAATTGAACTTGGTAATTACAATCCGGCTTAACTGCAGACTAGGGGGAACCATATCCGGGTGACCTCTCTTAACCTGAAAACAACCGTTTTAGTTACTTTGCTTGCTTGTTAGTTTAGAACTTCACTAAAGTTTCATTGCTAGATAATACGAATTCACTGAGTAGTCATCACATCTAGGACCCGGGTTGACATTAAAACCCAAACCCGATATACTACGCTTTAGGAAGTGGTTATACTTGGCCATTTTCTAGAGTGACAGTAGGAGTGAGTCAAGTTTTTGGCGCCGTTGCCGGGGAAGGCTAGGTTGTTGAAGAAAAGTGATTTCTGTTACTTTAGCACTTTCATTTTCGCACTGAGTGTTTCTTCTTTCCCACTTGTGCCTTCACGGGTTTGCATTGCTTGATTGTGTGCAGATAGTGCATGACCCGTAGCCAGTCGGGAGGTTTACTGCCGTTGAATCCTGAGATTGAGCGCACCTGCAAACAACTTCGGAAACAACAGCGAGCTAGACTGGCTATGGTGGAGCGCAGAGACGGCCAATTGAGCAGCGACTCCGAGGACGAGTACGAGATGGAAGGCGATCAGAACCCACCTCCTCAGAACCAGATCCTGGGGAACGACCCAAACCCCCAGGGAGCTGGCCATCATCATCCACCACCACCGGGTCCCACCTTGGAGTACTACTATACTCCACGGATTGCTGACATCCGCCCGGTCATCCTCTATCCGCCCATTCCTGCAAATAACTTCGAGATTAAGCCATGCTGGATTCAGCTCATCACATCCTCTATCCAGTTCCATGGCTTGAAGGATGAGGAAGCCCAGGCACACCTTTCCCGTTTTCTGCAGCTGACGAACGGGTTCAAGCTGAATGGTGTTCCGGATGATGCAATCCGCCTTCACCTCTTCCCCCATTCTCTGGCGGGGAATGCTAAGAGGTGGTTGGAGACCCATCCCCCATTGTCCATCACTTCTTGGGACGATCTGGCTGACAAGTTCGTGCACCGGTACTATCCGGCATCGAAGACTACAGAGATTCAACGGGAGATCACTCACTTCCGCCAAGAGCCAGATGAGTCCCTTCGTGATGCATGGGTGCGGTACATGGGATACTTCTGGCAGTGTCCCCATCATGGCTTCAGCGATGCTTTCACAGTAGGGAACTTCTACAGCGCCCTCACTCCAGACAGCCAGAGGGTGATCGAATCTCTCTGCCCAGGAGGGGATATCCTTACCAAGACTCCACCCGAGCTGAACCAGATGATCAGTACCTTGGCTGCCCGAGACCATTCCTGGGGGCAGAACAACAGAGGCAGGAATTCCCGAGACCGGGGTGTGCATGCTATGGAGGCCAGGTCCGGGTTAGAGCAGCAGGTGGCTGAGTTGGTGCAGACATTGAAGCAGCCTAACAGTCTCCTTCCGGGCCGAGGTGTAGCTACGCCTCCAGTAGCTCAGTGTCAGTGGTGTGAGAGCCCAAATCACCTGGTGGAGGATTGTCAGTCTATGAGGGAGTCCTCTACTCCCCAAGAGCAGGTGGACTTCATCACCAATGCTCAGCGCCTGGACCCATACAGCAATACCTACAATGAGGGATGGCGCCAGCATCCTAACTTTGCCTGGAGCAGCAACACCAACAAACCACCTGGTTTCCCAGCACCAGCAGGTGGTTTTCAGCAGATGCATTCCTTCCAGGTTAGGCAGGGGCCCCCACCACAGCAGCAGCCCTACCAGCCTAGGCAGGGGCAGCAATTCCAGCAGCCCCAGCGCCAGTATGCCCAGCCTCCAGCAGCCGCAGCTCCAGATACTCAGATGGCTGATCTGAAGAATATATTGCAGGCATTCATGACCACTAGTCAGGCGAATTTCACGAGGATGGATCAGACAATAGCCTCACTGGAGGCAGGCCAGAGAAACCTGGAGGCAGGCCAGAGAAACCAAGGTGCCATTCTGCAGGATCTCAAGCACCAGATTGGGAGCTTAGCTCGCCAGAACACTACCAGGGCACCGGGGACTCTGCCTGCCACCACTGTTCCCAATCCTCGCGACCCTCAAGAGACCGCCCATGCCATCACCACCAGGAGTGGTAAGACCACATATGCTGCTCCTGCCCAGCCCAGACGAGACGAACCACTACCTGCTTCAACACCTCCAGCTGATACTGCACAAGTGGCTGAAGGCAGCGCAGCACCTGCTCCCAAGCCACAACCTGTGGTTAAGGAGCATACACCCCAGCTGCCCTTCCCCACTAGACTTCATAAAGACAGGCTGGAGACAGAGTTTGCCAAGTTCATGGCAATGTTGAAGCAGGTCAACATCAGCATGCCGTTCGTGGAGGCACTGTCGAAGATGCCCAAGTATGCCAATTTTATGAAAGACCTCCTCACCAACAAGAAGAAACTTGGGGATCTTTCGACAGTGATGCTCAGCGAGGAGTGTTCTGCTATCCTGCAGAACAAGCTGCCCGAGAAGCGCAAAGACCCAGGGAGTTTCACTATCCCTCTTGTTATTGGCAGCATGCTGTAGGAAAGTCCTTGGCGGACCTAGGCGCTAGTATAAATGTCATGCCCTATAAACTGTTTAAGAAGCTAGACCTAGGTGAACCTAGAGCTACTAGGATGAGCATTCAGTTAGCTGATCGTTCTATCGTGCATCCTAGGGGTATCATTGAGGACTTGCTTGTTAATGTTGGTGCATTCACATATCCTGTTGATTTTGTTATTTTGGATATAAATGAGGATGTGGATGTGCCTTTGATTTTGGGTAGACCGTTTCTCGCCACCGCCAAGGCGCTTATTGATGTGCATAGTGGTAAATTGATTCTGCGTGCCGGTGATGAACAAGCTACCTTTTCTGTGTCTGAGAATGGGAAGCACTCTCATTTGCATGATGACATAGATTACTGTGATGTGCTTACTGACTTTGAGACCGCACTCGCCATAACAAGTGCGGGTAC
Organism: Linum tenue; assembly: GCA_946122785.1. Classification (NCBI taxonomy): domain Eukaryota; kingdom Viridiplantae; phylum Streptophyta; class Magnoliopsida; order Malpighiales; family Linaceae; genus Linum; species Linum tenue. The sequence goes on along the minus strand of CAMGYJ010000006.1, from coordinate 3,506,153 downwards.
TGATGATGCTCTTGAGCGTTGTATTTTGCTAGGTGAGCAGGCATCGCAGGAGCCGCAGCTGGCGGAGCAGTTGGCCGCGTTGGAGAGTGGCCCCTTCTTGGAGGGCGACAGGCTGTTTTAAACCGATCTCATCCTCCACTCGCATCACCACCTCCTTGGAGGAACCACCAGAGCTGGAGCTTAAGCCCCTCCCTCCTCATTTGGAGTATGCATTTCTCCGGGAGGGGAATAAGCTGCCAGTCATCATCAGCTCGACCCTCACACCCGAGCAGAAGACCAGACTGGTGGCCTTGCTGAAGCAGTACGAGCGAGCTTTGGCATGGAAGATCACAGATATCCGGGGAATCAGCCCCTCCTTTTGCTCACACCGGATACTGCTGGAGGATGAGATGCGGCCAGTGAGGCAGCCGCAGAGGAGATTGACGCCGAACCTGGAGGCTGTGGTTCGGGCAGAGATCGTGAAGCTAATGGACGCGGGGATCATCTTCGCCATTTCTGACAGCGAGTGGGTCAGTCCCACCCAGGTGGTACCCAAAAAGGGTGGGATGACCGTGGTGCCTAATGAGAAGAACGAGCTCATTCCGATGCGCACGGTGACTGGGTACCGTGTGTGCATCGACTACCGGCGTCTCAACGACGCCACTCGGAAGGACCATTTCCCGCTGCCGTTCATTGATCAGATGCTAGAGAGGTTGGCAGGGCACGAGTTCTACTGCTTCTTGGATGGGATGTCCGGGTACTTTCAGATCCCTATAGCACCGGAGGACCAGGCGAAGACCACTTTCACTTGCCCCTTCGGCACATTTGCTTACCGGAGGATTCCATTCGGGCTATGCAACGCCCCAGCCACTTTTCAGCGCTGCATGCTCGCCATCTTTGACCGTCTGGTCGGCGAGATCATGGAGGTGTTTATGGACGACTTCTCGGTTTATGGCGACTCTTTCTCTCACTGTCTCCATAACCTGGAACTTGTTCTTAAACGGTGTGAAGAAACGAACCTGGCACTGAGTTGGGAGAAGTGTCACTTCATGGTTCGAGAAGGCATAGTTCTTGGGCATAAGATCTCCAAGATGGGGATTGAGGTGGACAGAGCAAAGATCGAGACTATCAGCAAGCTGCCTCCTCCTACATCTGTAAAGGGGATCCGGAGTTTTCTTGGCCATGCAGGTTTCTACAGGCGGTTCATCAAGGATTTCTCGAAGATCGCCCTGCCCCTGACCAAGCTTCTAGAGAAGGATGCCCCCTTCCTGTTCACTGATGCTTGCACAGCGGCGTTCACCACCTTGAAGGAGAAGCTCACCCAGGCTCCTATCATGGTTGTCCCAGACTGGTCCTTACCATTTGAGCTGATGTGCGACGCCAGCGATTTTGCTGTTGGAGCTGTTCTGGGGCAGAGGCGAGATCAACACTTCCGACCTATCTACTACGCCTCGAAGACTCTGAATGATGCCCAGGAGAACTACACCACCACAGAGAAGGAGCTGCTTGCAGTGGTGTTTGCCTTCGATAAGTTTCGCCCCTATCTGGTCTTGTCCCATGTGACCGTGTACACAGATCACTCCGCGATTAGATACCTGATGAGCAAGGCCGATGCCAAGCCTCGGCTCATACGATGGATCTTACTGCTACAGGAGTTTGATATTGAGATCCGAGACAAGAAGGGAGCAGAGAATGTTGTAGCGGATCACCTCTCCCGGTTGGACGCACCTCCTACGGACAACCTCGTGGAGGAGATTGACGACTCCTTCCCAGATGAGAGGTTGATGATGATGTGCTTGGTGGAGAGTGTCACCCCCTGGTACTCTGATTTTGCAAACTATTTGGTGGGCCAGCAGCTGCCCAAGGGGATGGCAACTCACGCCAAGAGGAAGTTTTTCTCCGATCTGAAGTACTACTTCTGGGATGACCCTCATCTTTTTCGGATCGGAGCCGACGGGATCATCCGTCGTTGTGTTATGGAGAGTGAGATGGAGGGCATTCTATCTCACTGTCATGAGGGACCTACTGGCGGTCATCACGGAGGTAACCGCACGGCGAGGAAGGTGCTCCAGTCGGGCTTTTACTGGCCCACACTCTTCAAGGATGCAGACGCCTTCGCACGCAGGTGCGACCGATGCCAGAGGTCAGGTAACATCTCTGCCCGTGATGAGATGCCCCAGAATGTGTTTATAACTTGTGAATTTTTGATGTCTGGGGTATCGACTTCATGGGCCCCTTCCCTCCATCCTTTGGTAACACCTATATTCTGGTTGCTGTTGACTACGTCTCTAGGTGGGCTGAGGCGCAAGCTTTGCCCACCAATGATGCTAGACGTGTTTGTGGTTTTTTGAAGCAGCTATTCTCCCGGTTCGGGACACCTAGAGCCATCATAAGCGATAGAGGCACCCATTTCCAGGGCCAATTTGATAAACTACTGTCTCGCTATGGTGTGACTCACAAGGTGTCCGTGGCCTATCATCCCCAGACCAGTGGCCAGGCCGAGCTGACGAACCGGGAGCTCAAGCGGATCTTGGAGAAGACGGTGGATCAGTCCCGCAAGGATTGGTCCACCAAGCTCGATGATGCTCTCTGGGCGTATCGCACTGCCTACAAGACACCCATTGGTACTTCACCGTACCGGCTTGTCTATGGAAAGGCATGCCATTTGCCCGTGGAGCTAGAGCACAAGGCCTTCTGGGCCCTTAAGCTGCTCAACTTGGATGTTCGTGTTGCAGGTATCGAGCGAAAAATGCAGATGTTGGAGCTGGAAGAGTGGCGTTACCACGCCTATGAGAACACCAAGCTGTACAAGGAGCGCACTAAGAGCCTACACGATGTACGATTGCGGGGTCCGAAAGAGTTCCAGGTTGGTGATCGAGTTCTCCTTTATAACTCTCGCCTGAAGCTCTTTCCTGGAAAACTCCGCTCTCGGTGGTCTGGACCGTTCACGGTCACACAGGTGTTCCGTATGGCACAATCGAGATTGCCAACCCGCAGACTGAGCCGTTTAAAGTGAATGGCCATCGTCTCAAGCTCTACCTGGGAGACGAGGTCGAACGTGCGGAGTTGGTAGTGGAAATCGCGGACCCTTAGTTCCGCCATGGGCGTCCAGCTAAAAGACGGTAAAGAAGCGCTTGTGGGGAGGCAACCCCACCATGGTTTTCATCTATTTGTTTTGTTTCGAGTCGGATTGCGATTTGGTTTGGTTTTGGTTTGTTTCCTTTGTTCTGGATGATGTCTTATTGGGCTGACATTGGACCTAACATATTCTGGTTGAGCTCTTCTGTTCCCCTTGAGCTGTGCTGTGTTCCCGACTGGTCCATTTCCAGTCTCCTGCAGTCCGTGCATACCGGTAACATCGTTCCCCTTTCCTTCCCTCTTCTCCATTGAGGGAAATGTCGATCTTAAGTGTGGGGGGATGTTTATCTTTTGACTGCATTTGATCTGTTTGTGTGCTTGGAGCCTAGTCCACTGTCCAAATTTTTAAATTTGAGGGCTCCAAGTACGTGTTCCTTGCAATTGCCTGCTCAGTATGCTTTGAATTGACAGTCTCTGTAGTGATTTGCAACCTAGGGAGGTAGTGTAGCACTATGGAGGATGTTGATGCATTTAAGACGTCTCATTTCTTCTTCATATTGTGTTGGTTAATTGAGTGAATTAGTGATCTTAGGACCCTTGAAATTGTGTGGTGTTGTGGACTCTCTGCCTGTCATGGACTCTTGTATCATGTTTTGGAAATAACAGGTGCTCGAAAATGTGCTTTAAAATGACGTCTCCCGTGCGAATAGGGCGAAAGGGTGTAAGGGGAGACGAGAATCCGTTCTCAATTTCCACCTACTACCTCCAGCCCCCTTACATGTCTTTCCCCCGCACGAGGCTCGAGACAACTGCTCCTGGCATGGCCGGTAAGAGCCGGGCTCCCGCAAAACCTTTGCTAGGTGGGAGCCCTCGTTTTCTGCAAAAACAGGTTGGAACCCTTGGAAAAAAAAAGAGAAAAAGAGAAAAACAAGCAAAAAGAAGAAAGAAAAGGGGTTCCAACCATCTCCAAGAAGAAAATCGAGCACCTTGAAAAATGTGAGTCCATGATCTTTTGTTTTTGAGAGTCTCCTCATCCACGATTCATTTGTCCTCTGTTCACTATTTGCCATGATGCTGACTCGAGACTAGTGCTCTCGCCGAAGAAGTTATGAGATGACTTGTGCGTCGGTTGACCTCGTAAGTTGCTAAATGATCTAGGAAGTCCTCTACCTACGATCGAGGTTGTTTGTTGCTACAGAGGTCTGGAGAGTTGCATTGGTTTGAGATAGGTTTGCTTGGGGACAAGCAAACGGTTAAGTGTGGGGAGTTTTATAGACCGTTAGTTACACATGTTTTTACCCCTGCTCTTACTCCGTTTGAGGTATTGATTCTTGTGTTTTAGGCCGATTTCACGCTAGGTTGTGCTTGTTTATGATATTTCAGGTCCTAGTACGTGAATGGAGGCTTGGGAGCGAGTTTGAGGTCGATTGGACGAGGATCGGACGCATGGCGAGGTTCTGAGGAAGCCGCATGGGCACACCCACAACCCGCACGGCCGTGCAAAGTGACCAGTTTGGCCGTGCGGGATTGTGCGAGAGCACGCACGGCAGAGCAGAAAACCCGCACGGCCGTGCAAGTGACCAGTTTGGCCGTGCGGGATTGTGCGAGAGCAAACACGGGCACAAGTGAAATCCGCATGGCCGTGCAAAGTGCAATCCTGGCCGTGCAAGATGGCTGAAGTTCGACTTAATGGTACGCCGCGTTTTGAGCCGCACGGCCAGAATGGTGATATGCACGGCCGTGCGAGTCGGGAAATCCTGGTTTTAAAGCCTATTCCGAGCCAAAAGTAGGGGATTGGAGGTTTTTGAGAGACAGAGCGGTTTCCTAGAGAGAGAAAGCGACGAACAAGAGTCTCCAAGTGCCCTAGCTTAATCTTCAACACCATTGGAGCTTGGCTTGAGCTTGGAGAAGTGCCGATTCAACGTCCAGGAGCAGAAATCCATCTTCACAGTATGATTTCCGCGTCTGATTCTGCTTTTGCTTCTTTCTCCATGGAGTAGTTCTCCCATTCATCTGGGTGTGGGAAACCCTAGTTCTGTATGTTAGGTTTGATTGTATGAACCCAGTACTGTTTCTATGAATGATTATATTCGATTGAGGTTTGAATGATTTGAATGACTTGAATCCTGATCAAATTCCTGTTGTTTTCTGCTTTGACCTAGAATGAGAATATCTGCCTAGGTTGATAGAATACCCTTATTCGAAGGTGGCGAATTGGTGACTTTAGTCGAGGAGCCAATTCGCTATTCTGTACCGAATTCAATTCGGTAGTGGAGGTTTTGTTCATAGGGCCTCAATCTGTTTACTCCGGTGGAGGTTAGTCGCCCGCTAGAGACTCAGATTGAGAGGGTCTGAAGACCTTTAGTCGAGACTTCAGACTGTTTGAGAACCTTCCGCAGTATAACTATCATAGAAATTGAACTTGGTAATTACAATCCGGCTTAACTGCAGACTAGGGGGAACCATATCCGGGTGACCTCTCTTAACCTGAAAACAACCGTTTTAGTTACTTTGCTTGCTTGTTAGTTTAGAACTTCACTAAAGTTTCATTGCTAGATAATACGAATTCACTGAGTAGTCATCACATCTAGGACCCGGGTTGACATTAAAACCCAAACCCGCTATACTACGCTTTAGGAAGTGGTTATACTTGGCCATTTTCTAGAGTGATAGTAGGAGTGAGTCAGACCCCCCTTATTTCATTGACCCTCCACACGAGTTGAAGAAAAGGAGTTAAAGGAAGTACTCTGGCGAGTGTCAGATGTACAGAAATTGCTCTTGCTCAACTAATAAGGGTCGACCGTACAAAAGACTGCAGTTGGAACCCCCGCAAAGTGAATGAACAAAAAAAGAGAAATGTAAAATGAAAGTGCAAAAAGGGGTTTCAACGGTTGACATGAAGTGAAAGGGCACTCCGGTACAATGAGTCCTTGGTGGTTGAATGAAGTGAAAGGGCACTCCGGTACCCATGAACTGGCTGTCTTAATTGCACTGCTTCTCATGATCCTGGTTTTGAGTCTAGTACTCGCATTGAGAGAGATAGGGGATGTCTTAGAAGACTAGTTGACCTCGTAAGCTGCTATATGATCTAGGAAATCCTTTACCGACGATCGGGGTTGTGTGTTGCTATACAGGTCTAGAGAGCTGCATTGGTTTGAGACTTGAGTTAGTTTTGCTTGGGGACAAGCTAACAGTTAAGTGTGGGGGCATTGATAGACTATTAATTGCACATGTTTATACCTCCATTCTTGAGCCGTTTTGAGAGTTGATTCTCGTGTTTTAAGCGATTTCACGCTAGGTTGTGCATTTATGTCATATTTCAGGGACTTGGCGTTGATATGGAGGCGTGGAAACGAGTTTCGGGTAAAAAAGGAGGACGCTAGAGTGAAGGGGCGCTGGAGAAGAAAATACCTTGTCAGGAGTTAAAATAACCGACCGGGTAAAATGCAAGAGGAGGCTGGGGATTACACATTTTGAACGCCAGAATTCCAGAAGGGGTCTCGGCTGGATAGCTAAAATACCCGATCGGGTATTCTGAACCTCGATCGAGTATTTCCCTTTCCCCACTACGCTGCGTTTCAAAATACCCGGCGGAGCAGCTGAAATATCCGACTGGGTATTATGATCGGGGATCACGATATGCTTCCTTTTGAGGGAAAGAAGGTCAATTTTACAAGGGTCCCGAGTTTTAGAGAAAGAAAGGAGATACCTAGAGAGAGAGTGACGAACTAGAATCTCCAAGCGCCCTATATCGATCTTCATCACCATTGGAGCTCGACTTAAGCTTGGAGAAGTGCCGATTGATTACCAGAAGCATAAACTCATCCTTCACAGCATGTTTCTGCATCTGAGCTAGATTTCCCTTCACTCTCTATGGAGTAAGCTCTCTCACTCACCTGGGTATGAAGAACCCTAGATTTGTATGTTATGTCTGATTGTATGAACCCAAGTACGAATTCATTGATATTGATTATATTCAATTGAGGTTTGATTTTCTGAATGACATGAATCCTGATCAAATTCCTGTTATTTCTGCTTTGACCTAGAAAGAGAATATCTGCCTAGGTTGATAGAGCACCCTTGATTGAAGGTAGTGAATTGACGACTTTAGTCGAGGAGTCAATTCACTATTTTGTACCGGATTTACTTCGGTATAGGAGGTGTGGTTCGTTAGGGCCTCAATCTGTTTACTCCGGTGGAGGTTAGTCGCCCGCTGGGGAGTCAGATTGAGAGGGTCTGGAGACCTTTAGTCGAGACTGCAGACTGTCTAAGAACCTCTCGTGGTATAACTATTATTGAACTTGAACTTAGTGAATTACAACCTGGCTTAACTACAGTCTAGGGGGATTCATATCTGAGTGACCTCTCTCAACTTGAACACAACTTTCACTGCTTTTGCTTGCTAGTTTAGTTAGACCTTCACTACACTTGAACCGCTAAATAATAAGATTTTCACGGAGTAGTCATCACACCTAGGACCCGGGTTGACATTTATAAGTAAACCCGCTATACTACGCATTAGTAGGTGGTTACACTTGGCCACTTTCTTGTGTGACGGTAGAGACGTGTCACATTGACATGATCATTAATACATGTCGCCGCCCAAACTTTTCCCTTCGCTTTCTTGCACCTGATGGATCGAAGCACAACAAAGGAAGGAACATGGAGAAGGTTGCTTCAATTTCTTTCTCATTCTAAAATAGAGTTTCCCCAATTCAATAGATGAAGAAGGGAAACAAGAAGCTGGAACAGGGAGAACTTTTTAACAAGCTTTTTAATCTTTTCAGACCAGCAATACATGAAGAAGAAAAATAAGAAGGAAGTCGAAATGGGAACTAGAATTGGAATCGTCAAAAACAGAGGTTTTTGTCGAAAACCAGAAAACGAAGTAAGTAGAGACGAAAATTAGGTAGTATTGTTTTTGTTTTTATTTTATTTTTCAAAATAATGATTATATAAATTAATAAATATCCATGTGGCATAGTCAAAATGATTGAGTTTTTGCCACATTAGCAATTGACATCCAACTCAATAATAAAACTATCACGTCAGAGTCAACTCACTATTGACCGGACGGAAAGTTGACGGTTTGACTATTAAATTATTTTCGAAAAGGGTTGGCTATTATTTATTATTTTATTTAGAATAGAAGATTTGGTTATTATATTGTATTTGCGTTTTTGACTTTTTGGCTAATAATTAATTTTTACCCAAATATTATCTAAGATAATATTAAGAAAATTTTGGGCCGAGCGTATTTCTGATTAGATCTATGTATAAAATTGGCCGGGGTTGGGAAGCAAGTGCGAAGCCCAAAAGAAGTGGACAGTTTTGGGCTGCAGGAGAAGAGCAGTCCCCTGCTCGGGTTTCAGTTACCGGTCTCCCTCAGTCGGGAGGAGGTCAACAGAGTTTTAGGGTTCTTTCTTCCCGCCCGTCCACCCGCTCTTTCCTTCTTCTTTCTATTTGCAGTTTGCTCCTTACCGGCGTGCCCGCTTTACTCCTCTTAGGCTCTTACCAATCCTGTCTTTGTTCTCAACTTCCGCTGAATCGCTCCTTTCTTCAGTTAGTCTTCGACTTTCTCAGTAGGAGATACTGATTGTGCATGCTGTAGGGAGGTTTCAGAAACGGAGAATTGGTATGGGGAGCAGGTCGACCCTAGTCGGTGTGGAAGTTCCAATCACTGGCAGCGATTCCGTCAAATGGCATGAACTCTCTCTTCCTCTCCCTGTTTCACGCAGCAATGCCATTTCTTCTGGTTCTTCATCGCCACCACCGTGGCCGCAGTTCCCTCCTCTCACTGACGATTGTGCCTCCTGCTGTGTCGTCGGAGATCCTCCTCTCTATTTCATCTGGTATGATCTTCAATTCTATTTGCATTCAGTCAATGTCATACTTTTCTGGTTTAAAAATTCCTATTTGAAATCCTGAACTTGTTTCTCAAAGGAGGATACATAAGACGCACCCGAACGTGCTGGAGTTGCTTGAGCTCTCTGCGGAGTCAGAGTTTCCCAAAATTGGACTGCGTATCACTTTTCCTGACTCCCTAACTTCTTTTGCTCATATCCACCAAAACCAGGTTTGTAATAACCCTCTTGCGGTGTTTGTACTTCTCGTTTCATTGTCCATGTTATTGATCCTGGAATCTGTATGTTACAGCAGGATGGCTCCACTCTTACCAACCCCTACACATTATATGTACTGACCGTCTCTGGAGTTGCCTACCTTATAAAACTCAGAACTATTTCTGCTTACTCCTCCACATCTGTTTTCCCGGGCGATGAGCTGTTTCAGTTTGATTTGACTAGTTACTCCAATGCACCGATAACTAGTGTCGCGGCCTCTGCTGGTTGCCTTGTTGTTGGGCGAAATGATGGATCTATTGCTTGTTTCCGTCTTAGCTTACTGAACCATGCTGTTCCAGGTTTGTACTTGTCTATCAATTATCGAAGTTGGAGGCTCAAAGATGATCCTCCCCTGGCCTACGTTGTCTGTTAATCTGATTTCTGCTTGTGTTGTAGGTTTTGTGAATGAGTTGCGCGACGATTCAGGGATTAATCGTTTATGGGGCTTCATGTCAAGGTGCGATTGGGGTACACCTGCTTAGTATGACAAATGATTTTGCTCACGATACTATGTACATTTCTTGTATAAAATATGAACGGATGAAAGAACCTAGAAATGAAATGAACAATAGGGACTTCCATGACTATTTTAATCATGTAAAATCAAAATGGAAAATCGGATAATGGCTTCACACCATAACACTTATGAGACTGAAACAGTCACTATCGAATGACTTGTTCTCCTGTATGAACACTTATGCACAAGCATTCAATGCAGGGGTAGGACAGTAGGAACTGTGCTGGATTTGGGGATCAGGGAATTGCATGGAGTGCCCTTTGTATTTGTGCTTCATTCTAATGGGGTGATACAAATTTGGGATTTGTTAAGCCATAACAAAATTTTCAGTCAAGGCATGAATGTTCAAAATCCTGAAGGTAAGATCTGTGATATTCACTCAAATTTTATTGCGCACTCATCTTTTGGCTATTACTTTAACTAGCTGCTCACTGAGAATCTACTCAAAAAGGTTTTGACAATCTGCTCGAGGAAAACAAGTCAAAAGAGTTAAATGCACTCCTTTATCTCTTTTTCCCTCCATCTCTTCCCACATAGGTGACCTCCTTGAATAGGATTTATGAACTCTGGAAGCGAGAAACCTGATTCCAAAATAATCGTATAAGTAAACACTACTTTTACGAAGCTATTAGAAACATAAAATAAGGAATAGGAAGGAAAACTAATAAACTACAACAAGCTCTTCTTCGGGGCAATGCTGTGCTTGCACTTGTCTCTGCGAGTATTTCTGTTGAACTTTGGATTAAACTGTGGGCATCTGTTTCCTTTCCTTCATGGCTAAGTTAGTGGGTCCTAAACTATAGAATTCGCGTTAGCTGAAGGGTTATGCTCATTGACTCATTTAATTTATGGCAATTTTCGGATATAGTGTAGAATAACACACTCCTTAGTAGGGATGACAATTCTACCTACAACTGCGGGTATCCTACCATCCTCAACCAAGTCTATGAGGGAATTCCCCATTGACTGAGTTGGTGGGCATGTAGAATACCCACGAAGAAAGTGGTGGAGATGGGTTTAGGTGCCCCGCCTATTGCCAAACTCATACCAGCACGCATTCAGTCCCTGTACTACATGCACTTGATTAGAGGTCATATAACCCACACATCCTCCATCCCCATCAAAATTCCAGAGGAAAACAACCCTAAGCTTTATACTTCCATTTTTTCCAGTGCCATCGACACATATGTCAACTCTGAATCCTAATTTCCTCTAACATGATATTTTTGTTATGTTTATGGTACCTTTGTGGTTAGTATATGATGTTTGTTCAATGTTCGAGCTCTAAAGTTGTATGTGTTTTTTGCCTTAATTACATTAACTTTAGGTTGAATTTGATGCGATATTTGAGCAGGAATTATCTATAGGTGAAATGGCGTGGACAGGGAGGGTATAAGTTAGAAAAAAAAAAAATAGAACACCAAACCCGCCCCACTCCATCCCTACTTAAGATTGTAATAGAGTTCATCTTTTCTTTCCAAGTTTGGCCATTTTTATGACTTTGTATGCTTCTGTCTTCTCATTACTATACCTTCAGGTACAACAGCTGTACGGTGTGGGTCAGTGAAGCTAACAATCAGTCAGACAGAATTCCTTGGCCATCTTGCTGAGAAAGAGCCAGGTACTTGGCTTTCTCATTTTCCCTGATTTGTTTTTGAAATTTTGAGGCAGTGTTTGTTGTAGTTCACTTGATGCTTACTTGACATATTCATTTTCTTTTCTCTCATATTTCGCAGAGCTCTTTTTCATAGATGTGAGCCTGCCATGAATAATATTTCGCATTCATGAACTTGAGGATGTCTCATGTTCTTTTTCATAGTGGTTAGAACATGAAAAATGTTTGTAGTTTTTTCCTTTTCCAACTTGACAACAGTGTTCATATGCACTGTACCGTTTAGTGTTCATATGCACTGTACCGTTTTAGTCATGCGGAATTTGAATATAGCTTGAGATTCCTAGAAAATTCTGTAATTTGACATAGACATTCAATAGAAAGCTTGTTGAAGAAGGAATAAATTCCTCGATTATGTTCCTTCTAAACTTGTAAGTGTATGAAGACCTGGATGTTTATTATGCATCCTTATTTGTTATCTAAAAGGACATAGCTGGAGAAGGAAAGGGTAGGGTTTTCTGGAAGGAGAAAGCGCTTTTGAAACTTTGCTTGTGGAATTTTTAATTATTTAGAAATATCTCTGCTATGTTAGGTCTGGTAATTCGTATTTTGCTCCTTGTTCCATGAACCTTTATTTAAAGTTCGCAGCTTGTTAGCTGTTCATTTTTGTGCCATTTCCTCGAGCATAGGAACGAAAGTTCTATATCAGCGTATTAGTTTGGAGAAAAGTGAGTGATAAAATGAAAAGTAATTTTGTGTAAGATTGAGCTGTTACGTTAGATGTTGAGTGCTGCTTGTTTGCTTGTGTGGATTTATAATTTATATTCATCCAATTTTGGATCTACCTGTGAAGGAATGTAGCACGGAGATGATTTGTGTATATAGCCTGCACTATGGTTGGGGGATCGTACGACATTATCTTTAGGACCTTTGTTGCCAAGCATCCCTCTGGAGGAAGTGAGTGGTTCATTTGTTTTCGGTTCGTCACTTTTTGTTATTTAAGTGAAGTAATTGGAGCATTTCTTTTATATTTTTCTTCAATTGCACCACTTTCATTCCAGATGAAGAGGATTTTGTCTACTTCTCTCATGCATTGTTCTACTTTGTCAGGGACGTTGCCTTGATGTAAAGCTTTCATCAGACAGGATCTGGATTATAAAAGATAATGGTTTGGCATTTCATTACATATTTCATACTGATATTGATGTGTAAGTTCAATTGTTTGATTTAAAGTGGAGTTTCCTTTTGCACTCCCTAATTTTACTTATTCAATACTCTGATATACTTCTTTTAAATGATCATATGAGTTTCCCCTCTTTTTCTTTAGCATTGAATGAAATTGTCACTCGCAAATGATTTATCTATTGGAACATATGTTAACTGTATTAGGAAAGAAGCTCACTGCTATGCTTTGCAAGAAGATTTTGTTGCCGAGCAGCTATTCCTAAATGCTGAGCTTTCTTCAGATGATCTCCTTTGGATGATCCATTCTATTTTTTCCTCTTCAAAGGTATACATGGGGAACCCATTTTGCAAAAGAAATTTACATTGTCTCAATCAGCAGCAAGAGTGATGAATGTTCTATTCTATTAGGGAGATATTGCTTTTAAATTTCAGAAACTAAACGGAATGGGTGTTGAGAAGGTGGGTAGATTATTCGTTTGTATACTGCTCGTCAAACATCGAGGTTCCATGCACTGTTATGGTTTATGATGATATTTAGTTATTTTCAGATCCTGTGTTAACTGTTTCAACATGGTTACATTTTGGCAATAGAGATGATCCCATTCATAATTTTGTATTCTGACATTTACTAGGATGGCCAAGTTAGTTTTCCTGTAATTTAGTGCTATAATAAGTTCTAAATAGTATGTGCTGTATGGAACGGGTTCTTGGTTAAAGGGTATGGTGTGGGGCTTAAAAGGAGCAATTGTGTGCATTTCTTGTGTATGTAACTTTCGGTGCTACTCTGCTCAATAATCATACTCTTGGTGATTGATTCCTTGCAATGCTATTTCACTAAACTCGGCAGGAACAGATAGTGCCATTTATCTTCTCTACATTCTTACGAAGGCTGCTGCTCCCTGGGGTTCTTCACTGTAATGCTCTACGTTTAACTCTACTAGATTACAACAAACAGTGGACTGAGACTGAATTACAGTCCTTGACTTTTGATGGACTGAAAAAGGAAATTGGCTCACTTGTAGATGATGAGGTAACCGTCCGCTTTTCTTTCCCAGTTTGTCAAGCTGTTTTGTTGCTAAATTGGCATCTCTTTCTATTTGGTGCAATGAGAGTACGGTTTCTCATCCTGAGAGTTGGGGAGATTAAGAGCTTATAAGTAGGCTAATCCTGTGATCTGTGATCCTTTTTATTCCAGGGTCTTGGTCGAACTTCAGTATCGATATACTACTTTTGGAAGAATTTCTTTGGGCGATATTTCAGTCACTGGTGCAAGAATAATACACCATGTGGTTTGCTAATTCAGCCTCTTACAGGAGGTGTTGTCTTAATCAGAAAGGATTCTATGTCTTTGTTTCGCAATATGGCCAACATTGAACTGATGGCTGAGGGTATGTTCTATACCCATCTTCTGCAACAAAATTGTAGACTATTTTTCTTTTTCATGTCTAAGCTGTCTATATTCTCTAATGTCTGGTTTATGCTGTTCTAGGCTGTCTTCAAGAATTTGTTGATCTCTTGAAGCCTGAATTGGGATTATCTGGTGATGGCGAGCATGCGATTCTTTTGGAAGTACTCAAATGTGTTACTAGTATGAGCAGTCACTTGGGAAAACTGCCTCTGCTATTCTCTATGAAGGCCTTGTTAGCAAGTCAAATATATCCTTGGAAGATGTCGTTTCTCAATTACTGAAAATCTTGCAAACTGGGTGTATACCGTCATCGTTAGTTCCCTTTTCCGACCTTAGTGCTGATTTTGATTTGGGAAAGGAATCTAATCACAAGAATCTGAGGAAATTCTCAGTCAACATGATTTTATCTCTTCATGCATTGTCTAGAAAGGCCAATTCTTGGGGAAAAGTCTTAAATGCCATTGAGAGCTATATCCAATTTCTTGTACCACATAAAATCTTACAAAGTTTAGACACAGAAGAATCCTTGAAAATTGGCACGGCTGCCATGGTGCAGGCAACTTCTCAAGTTGCTCAGGCAATGCTCGTGTCTGCATTGGAGATTCTTCTGTTTGTGAAGTATCTTCTCAACCTTAGTGGAAAGGTGAGGGTTCATTTACTTAATTTCTGTTAGTTTATTTGTTCCCTGTTTATTTTCTCGTTGAGATTCTTCTGTAAAATATTCGTGCAATGTTGTTGCATCTAGCAACTACTGCTTTGCCACATTTGCTCACTTATTCTTCGATGAACTATTAGTCAGTAGTAGACAAAAGAAGTTCATTGATATTCTACATCTCCTAACCCAACATTTGCGCGAATTTGTTCATCCATATATCATCGTTCTTCTGGTGGAACAACCTCAGCTCTTACTCTAGGCACCTCAGTTGCTACTACCTGTAGTAATTTGAGGTTTAGTTTCGTTGTCTTTGGACTATTTGATTCCCATGAATTTGTACTTATTGCAGCCTGAGTTACAATCCTTTCATTTTATTTTATGAATGTGCTGGTTGGTATTTTCTTGGTTTACCTCTGAAGAAAACTAAGCTATGCATACTTACCAGAGAGTTTAAGAAAAGGACAGTAAGTGAGATTATGAGAGCCAGCTACTGGGACATGGTTCTGTATTTTCAATTGAAAAATCTGCCCTACTTCGGTTTGCTATTACGGGAGCGTGATAATTGGAAACTAGAGTTTTCTCTATCATGAATGTGGTTCATCATCAATGCTTACTCTGTATCACGAAAGTACATACTTACCTGATGTTGGTTCGCCTTTGGTGAACTTGAAGTCTTTGCTTGTTTATTAGCAAGTTAGTATAGTATCCATTCTATAGCTGCAAAAATAATCTGATGGTAGGATTCTTTATGTGCAACTGAGTGATGAATCCTGATCTGCCTCCTGTAAGAAAATCATTTTGGTTCTGCATATTGGGTTGCTGCAATTTCCACTTAGATTCACTGTCACTTTTCCTTGACTTCTGGATGCAGATTAATATGTTGCATGCTGATATATCCCGGATACAACTTGAATTAGTTCCAATGATTCAGGACATAGTTTCTGAATGGTTGATAATTTACTTTCTGGTCACCACGCCGTCCGAGTCTCCTGGGATTGAAGACTTTAGCTGTCAACTCTCTTCATTGCATATCGGTAAGTTGATACAATGACCAGTTCTGGTAAGATTGTA
Source organism: Linum tenue (assembly GCA_946122785.1). Classification (NCBI taxonomy): domain Eukaryota; kingdom Viridiplantae; phylum Streptophyta; class Magnoliopsida; order Malpighiales; family Linaceae; genus Linum; species Linum tenue. Next base: position 3,490,526 of record CAMGYJ010000006.1, on the reverse strand, counting down.
CTTGTGTGGACTACATTGCAGATTACCTTCTGACAGATGCATACTTCAATATCTGATCACTAGTTGAAAATTAACTACAATATGTGTTAATATGTTGGAGTAAATGGCTATTTCTGCAGTTGGTCTTTGACAGATAGCTTTTGTTCTAGGTAACAATTGAATGCTCCTAATCATTTCTTTTAGCTGAACATGACTCTTGCAGTCTTTTCTGGGCCTTACAATCAAGTAAAAGACTCTTTATTGATCATTATCAATACCACGAGTAGTTTATATTTCTGGTACACAGCTGCACATGTAAGGATAGACAGTTAAATGCTTTTCTGAAAAAAAAAAAGTTAAATGCACTCAGAGCCCGCTTCTGCATTTTCTGGTGTATCAGACCCCTTCATGTTTAAATCTTTTGTATCTGAAGCATGGCGATATTGACGGGCAATAAGACTTGTTCTGTCTCGCCAATAGCAGCTCAACTGCCATCTCACTTTACTGCTGTTGATTGCATAGTCAACATTATAACTTGAATCAAAGAAATGCTGTTATTACTTATTAGCTCTTGTAAATGCCTAAATGGTTTATACTTAGCTTGTTTATGACTGGAGGTATTCTTGGCAGTCTAATATAATGCCTTTACCTTTATATTAGCTATGCCATGAAATTTGTCTTCTGGCTATACCTGAGCATTCTTGCTGTTTTGATTGTCACGAAGCAGATAGCAAAAATGGTAGACGATCATGGCACGACAAATTTGGCAAACTTGATTTTACTTTGGCCTTTATTCTTCTGATGTCAAATCAAACTTCTTCTCAAGACCTGAACCATCATTCCTCGCACTATTTCCCAAATCCCAGAGATTTAATCAGTGCGGTACAAACACTTTACTGGCTGGATAATTTGGGGCAATACCACGGTTGAATCAAATTCGCCGTTGAGGCATTATGCTGAGCTTGGATTGACCCTTCTCAGGCATGGCCAGTATTATGCTGCTGAGGTGCTTATCTTCTTTGCTTTCGCAGTTATACTTGTATCAGCAGCACTTCTGATAGTCTCTTGAGTGACTTCCTTTCTATATCTGCTGTTTCAGTGTCTATTGAGTGTTGTGGAGGCCAATATACAGAGGGAGAAGATATTTAGAAGTCTTCAGAAAATGATGGTGATTGGTGCGTACTACAACACCTTTTAGGTTGTTGTCTCCTTGCACAAGCACTTTGGGTTCCCTGGGATCCTGAAAGAAAGGAAAATTTATGAAGCTATTCGTTGTTTCTTCAGGTTAGCATTTTCATGTTATGATGTGCAGCAGTTAATGCAACTTTGTCTTCCTCGTCATGTCACCTTTCCTTAACGAAATATGGTAGTGTCCTTGAGACATGACTCTTCAACATCTTTCGATGAATACAGTCACATCTCCCTTTCAGACTTCAGTCACTTTTTCTGTTCTGCAGGACAGAAATGCTATATTTAGTTACTTCTTATGGTAATGCGTAACGTGTTGATAGAACTTTAGTTGGATATGCTTCAGGTATCCCTGTAATCTTCTTCCAAATGTCTTGAACCAGGTTGTGCTTTCTAAAGCCAATGGCTTTAGTTTAACTCTGATTTCCTTTCCTTCTCTGTTCTTGCTATCATCCAATTTGTCCATTCTTCCCATTAATGTTCCCTATCGCTACTGCTGTAGCTGGTGAATACCCATCAGATACTATAATTTCCTCGAATGGAAGGCCAAAAGCCTACCCGTTTCTTAATGTAATATTTGATTCTTGCTCATGGTACCGCATCCTGGAAATAAATCTTAAATGCTATCATTTCGTCTACAACTGTCAAGCATTTGCAATGCATCTCACGTTTAATAATATGACCGCCTTTGTGCATGGGGTCTTATTAAGGTAGGATTTAACGAGAAAGATTCTGTTTTTCTCCAAATGATGAACTCAGAGACTAGTAAGCGTGCTGGGGAATACAAATTGGGATACATGATCTGATTGTATAGTTCTCCTATCTTTCCTATTTTATTTATTCTATATGCAAGATACGTGTTTATATTGAATTTTCTGTATTGTGAAATTAGAGCTTCTTCTGGAGAGCTAGCATCAAAAACTTTGCAGGCTTTATCCCATGACACAGGATTACCACCTCTTTGCTTAGGTGAGCTTGTCATGATATGTGCTCTGAGGTTCTACAAAAGATACATCATCACTGATAGATTGACTGATTTCCCCCCCTTTTTCCTTAGATGATTCTGTATCATCCGCTGCGTGGAAGCTACACTATTACCAGTGGGCCATGCAAATATTGGAGCAATATAATTTTAGTGAAGGTGCTTGCCAGTTTGCTCTTGCTGCACTTGAGCAAGTTGATGAAGCTATGAGTCGAAGAGATGGATCTCATGTGGGTTGCACACTTGACGAGTCGGCGGTTACTATCAAGGGGCGATTGTGTCAAATGTTTTCAAGTTTACTTTAGACTTGAATCGCTTCCATGATGCATACTGCACAATAATCTCAAATCCGGATGAAGAGAGCAAGCAGATCTGCCTCCGGCGTTTCATTATAGTACTTTATGAGCTCGGGGCAATGAAGGTTCGAGGCCAACTTTACAGTTTATTGTGAGCATGTTCGATTCTGCCTATGCATGATATTGTTACATGTTCTAAGCCCACACAGAATGCAAACCAAATATTTTTCCAAACCCTTTTGAAAAAAAATGCCTTATAAAATTTTTTTGTACTTATCTCTTGCATGCAAGACAGTTAATGTGAATGCTAGGCGGTAGTATATTTATGAACTTCAGTACCTTATATAAAATTGTGTGCTGTCCAAGTAATAGGACATCAACAGTTGGTGAACATCTAATAAGTAGCTGTTACACACCAAATGGGATGAGATGTATTAGTGGTAGGTTGCACCGACTGACTTCAATTTTGTTTCTTATGATGCTAGATTCTTTGCGATGGGACACTACCGTTTACAGGTTTAGCTGACAAGATAGAGCGTGAGCTTGCCTGGAAGGTTTGTCGTAGAAGAAGAGCGATCTTTTTTTTTTTTTTCCAAACACCATTTCCTTGTCCAAGTAATAATTCTTCCTGAAATATGCAGGCAGAGCGCACAACTATTACGGCACAGCCTAACCTCTATAAGCTCCTCTATGCATTTGAGATGCATCGGCAGAATTGGCAGAGGGCGGCAAGTTACATTTATGAGTACTCAGTCCGTCTAAAGAATGAAGTGGTGATTACAGATCACCAGCACTTGTCACGGCTTCTGCAAGAGAGAATGAACAGTATCTCAGCTGCGATCAATGCATTGCATCTTGTTAATCCAGAATATGCTTGGATCGAGCCTCCATTTGAGAAAAACTTAAATCGAATTGAAGGTTATCCACATAAAAGGGCCAAAAAGACAGAGATGGAACATTGTACATATTTCTCAATTTCTCTATCTGTTTCATTCAGGATTTGGTTTATATGTAAGTTGGTGATTTATATTTTCCTTTCGGTGCAGTAGCTCATGATCATGCCTTGTCTCGGAAAGAGCAATCCTATATTGACCTCGATAACTTCAGGATCAGTTTGTGCTGACTTCAGCTGAGTATACACTGTCACTGGCAAATATTGAATCAAGATCCACTGGTAAAGCTGGTAAGACTTATTTTCAATTCTTGTGTATACGTTAACGATTGTGTTAATGTTGGTTGAAGTGCTCTGAATTGCTATCACTGGTTTACTGGAGCCCTTAATTTGCAAGTTTCTTATTGGCTTTAATTGGTGATGATGCAAGGAGGATAATGCAAAATTCCTTTTGCAATCAACATTAACTAGCAATGTCTCTGCGCTCTTTTCTTACTGGTTCTTTTCTCGTTTTTAAATTTTCATATATTATTGAGCTTAAGTTTTGCATCAGGAAGAGAAGACCCATCACTTTTGGTTAGCATCTTGGTCCAGGCCAACTTATATGACATGGCATTTACGATTATTTTGAAATACTACAAGGGTTCGGCACTGAGGAGGTACATCTCTCAAGATACTGACTCGTAATGTCAGATGGCTCAGAACTACACGTGTTCTTTAACATGCTTCTCAACCTACTTTTGCCTTGGTGCAGGGAACTAGAAAGAATCTTCTCGGCTATGTCACTGAAATGCTGTCCAAATAAAATCAGCTCGTATACAGAGTAAAATTTCTCCATAATCTAGTACTAAAATGGTTAAAATTTGGCATGCCATTTAAAATGATCATGTATTATTTCAGGAGGAACCAACTTGTTTTAATACCCTCGGAAGAAAAGTTTCAGTCTTCACCTGAAATGGGGTCTATGTATCAGCAACCTAACGGCAACTCTCATTGGGCAACTCTTGAGTTTTATATTGTCCGTATCAGTGTGCAACTACTCTACGACCATGAGTTGTTACTAAAATGAACTTGTTTTTATGAACCGTGCTTTTATTTTTCCACTGCAGAGGAAGTATAAAGTATTTCATGCTGGATTGCCGGTAAATGTGGCTGAGACTTTGCTCCGAACAGATCCTCATATTGAATTACCTCTTTGGCTTGTTCAAATGTTCAAGGTACCCAGCTGACCTCTATTTTCTGAATTTCTTGTCTGGATAATCTTGAGAATGCCTTTCACTTTTAGTTCCAACTTTAAGATGATTAAGACGTTGAAAAATTTCTTGCATAAAAATGCTCATGGTACCCTTAAGAAATATAATCTAGTCCCTAGGGTATTTGTTGCTTGTGATGGATTGTGATCCTAGTCCAGTTTTGGCATTATCTTTTGCTGGCAACTGCTTGATATATAGGCTCTCAGATTTTCACTCATTCTTCAAAGGAAGCATCAGAATGCATTTATTGAAATCTTCAATTATCATCTTTATTTTGGATTCCGTGAAAAGAAACATGTGATTTCTTTTAGAGTTAGGCATACCCTGTTGACAATGTTGTCTGTGGCACAGACACTTGTATATTTAATTATAGTACTATTTATATGATGATGTGAGGGCTTAACAGGATGCTCGCCAGGACCGGACATTTGGGATGACTGGGCAAGAATCAAATGCTGCTGCCTTGCTCCGGCTATATGTAGATTGTGGTCGGCATATGGAAGCTGTAAATCTTTTGGTCGAGTATATCGACTCGTTTGCCACTGTGGTAATTTAGACTACTTCATTCTTTGTGATTTGTTGAGATTTTGTGTTTATGATCTACGTTTCACGCCACAACGGTGTAAAGCTATGTGCTTCGGTAGCATGTGCTGCATGTTGAAACAAAATGGGTCTGTTCTTGGATGCCGCTAAAAACTCATGCTTCCTGTTGCTGCTAATATCCATGTGCATTAATTGCATATTTCTGTGTTGCGAAAGGAAGTGTTGACCTCATTTATTAGATGGTACAGCTGAATAGACTGGTTGGATTATTGATTTGTCTTCAGAATTCTGTCTCTTCCTTCTCACGGGGTATCCAATAGTGTAACCTCCAGTGTCATGACAGATAATGACATACTATTAATTTTGTATGCAGAGACCATCAAATCTACTTGATCGTAAAAAACCATTTGCGGCATGGTTTCCATATTCCACTATAGAGCTGTTATGGTGCCGACTGGAGGATTCAATTACTTCTGATCGCATGATTGATCAATCCGAGAAGCTCAAAAGACTGTTGCATGGAGCTTTGCATAGCCATCTAAGGCTGGTAAGCATGCACTGCTCTGCAGTATTTGCTTCCATTGTGTTTGTTCTGTCATTTTCAATAGGATGCTTATATGTAGATGTATCTGTTTGCCAGTTGAAGGTGGATAATGATGATGCATTGGCTGCTGCTGGTCGCTAAGAAATGGAAACAAATTGCATAATATAGCCTTTGTTGAAATTGCTGTGACGAGGCTATTAATAGTCAAATCATATTGGAGGCGGCAGGGCTCGGCTGGGGTTCCATGTAAGAACATTGATGGATGAGTGAGACAAGACGAAGAGGCTCGGCAGGGCTCAGCGAGGTTTATTATTTTCTGTCCTAACTATAAGGATGACCGTAATCGGTTAGTCAATTAATCGTTTAACAATCAGTTATTGTTTAACCATCGATTAGTAATTAGTAAATCTGGTTATTATGAATCGACCGTTTACTGTTTAATTAGTTGTTGGTGTGATTGTTAACATTGTTTCGATAATCGTTTACCAACCCTACCTAAAAGATGAGGCTCATGAGACTGAGACTCAGATCATAGTAGGTGAATACAATGTCGATGCTTGCGAAATTATTTCTTCAAAAAGTTTACAGGTTTAATGTGCATTTTTATCGAGTTATACCACTTAAGTTAGGAAGGGAAAGTGAATAGTATTCCATGAATATGATACTAGTGTGATGTATGGAATATATGATAAAGGTGGAGTGTTGGAGTATTTCTATTGATCGGTCATGTCATATAGGCCCGAGTCGGACATACAATTGCTTCGATTTGAATTATCCGAAAGATGCCTTATATATTATATCAATCAATATAGATTATACAAAAAAATAGACAATCAAACCCATTTCTCGATTCAATAGAAGCCCATAGAGGTGAATAGAATATTAAGGGGTTAATTGTATGGTTGGTCACTGAGATTACAAAAAACGTTCATGTTTGGTCACTGGAAATATTTAAATCCAACCTTGGTCACTCAAATTAGTCAAATGGTTCAAATTTGGTCACTCTCCGTCCAACTCCGTTAAATTTGTCTGATGTGGCAGTCAACCCTCAAAGTTGACGGTTAACTGGGTGACGTAGCAATTAAAAAATAATCCCCCAGAACCAGCAGAAACACCAGCAGCAGCGGTTCCTTTCTTCTTCATCATCAACGCCGGATTCGGCCTCCGTTTCTCTTCAAAGTTGCCCGGCCAGGTTCGGGTCGGGTACTGGTAAAGATCCGATTCCTCTGCTTACGCCTCTGGTTTGGCCGACGGCCGGGTTCCAGCACCTGCAGCAGCAGCAGGGGATTTGTTTTGGCATTGTGAGACGTTGAGATTGATGAGCGTCTGATGATAAGATTAGTTTGATAGATTTTCTCTTTGATTAAGATTTAGCCTTTTGTTCTGTTTTGTGGTTCGACGAGATTGAGTAATTGGGGGCTCAAGATAGGGTGCATAACCATGGGTTATGCACCCATCAATAACCAAATCTGGACCCTTCATTTAGGAAATCCAGATCTAAGGATGGAGAATTAAAGGTTATTTTTATTTTCACTAGCCTTCTTAATTGACTCATATCTTTTTCGTTTTAACTCGGATTTTAATTTTTTTTGCACAGATGGAACGAGTTCACCGTGCTCTACTAAATGAGATCAAAAAATACCACACAATACCATACAATACCACCCTGGTACGGGGTGGTATTGTATGGTATCTTCTTCATTTTTAATTCGTTTTTGAAAACGTTTGCACAGAAGGGACGAGTTCATCATGATCTATTGGATCTACAAATTTCTGGGTGAACAAAATTACAGGACCAAAAATACCACACAATACCATACACATACCACCCTGGTACGGGGTGGTATTGTGTGGTATACAATGTTAAAAATCGTAAATTACAATTAATATACTTCTACTATCATGTATTCAACCATCCTACAGTATTGGTTTGTTCATACCACCATGGTACGCTTTTCAAACCATAGGTATGCTCTTATTTCAATACCAGTCAATACCATATGTATAGACTGGTAAAAAATGACTCAATTTTTTTTGTTCGAAAATATATCAAAGTGGATATCATTTTGAAGAGCACAATTAATCTGATCTAACTGTGCAAAAAAAATTAAATTTCGACTTAAAATGAGCGAGAAATCGTCCGCCAAAGATTAAAGAGGGAAAATTAAAGGCTTTCCATAAGAGAGAGGATGCTGATGTCATGCTGATGTGGACGGGTTACTCATAGTTACTCACCATAAAGTTACTCACCTGATCCGTTCCCGTAATTGGGACTGTTTAATTCGATTGTTTGATCTCTTGATTGTGTAAAGATTGTTTCTCTGTTTTTATTTTTGGAGTGCTGGTAGTTTGATCTCTCCTACAGTTTCACCATTATCATAGCTGTTTAACTTTGATGTTGATGTTCGTTGGAACATCTTTGAATTTGTAATCGAGCAATATATTAGTAGAATGGAGCCTAAACTAGGGTTGGGCACATAGTGGGAACTTCGAGGTTTGGCATCGAGTCACCGGCTTAAAAAGCGTCGACCGCCATGATCGGCCTCCTCGCCTCCACTTGTCTCGAAACGAACAGCGTGATGTCCGGCCTCATGTTGAACAGCGTCCTGGTGAACTCCCTCACCGCCGTCGGCACGTCCGCCCCCACCGCCAGCGGCGCGAATCCCTGCACCCACGCCTCGTAATTCGCCTCCATCGCCGTGAAAACCTCCTCGATCTCGCTCTGTTCGTAGCCCCGTGGTAGTCCTTGTCGTTCAGAAACCTAAATCCCCCACAAACCGAAACCTCTCTCAATTAGAAATTTCCGAAATCTGGATTCGATTTCAGTGAAAATTAAAGGGGGATTTTGAAATTGGGGACTTGGGGAGGCGCCGATGAGGATGAGCTTGGAGAAGAGCTCGTGGCGGCGGATGGAGGCGAGTAGGCCGATCATGGCGGAGACGGAGTGGCCGATGTAGGCGCAGCGGTCGACGCGGTGGGCGTCGAGGAGGTCGTCAACGTAAGGGTCGAGGGTGGTGTAGCGGTGGAAGTCGAAGTAGTCGGGGTTGACGCTGCCGGCGCAGACGAGGTCGTAGAGGATGACGGTGGTCACTATCAGTCAACCCTCAAATTTATTTTATTTATTATTTTTTAATTGCCACGTCACCGAGTTAACGGTCAACTTTGAGGGTTGACTGCCACATCAGATAAATTTAACGGAGTTGGACGGAGAGTGACCAAATTTGAACCATTTAACTAATTTGAGTGACCAAGGTTGGATTTAAATATTTCCAGTGACCAAACATGAACGTTTTTTGTAATCTCAGTGACCAACCATACAATTAACCCGAATATTAAGCTATTCAGTAATTCCTTTTGCCTATCGCTTTGTTTTATCGGATTTAAGTATCGGTGTTTTTTTATGGATTGCGATTTCAAGTATTGTTCCGATCGGACTTCTTATGTGTCGAGTACCTATAAATTGGACATTTGTCCATATTTTCGTTAGTTTGACTAATGGTCTAAATAAAATAATATTTTTTTGCCACATCAGCATTAACCAGGCAGAGAGCAGCAGACCAGACCACTGATACCCACCCTGACTCGACCTAACCTCAACCCTTCTTCAAAAAGGGAATACAAGCTTCTTGACTCACCAATCAAACCCAGAAACGGGAAAGATATAATTGTGAGTTTGGAATAACAGTTGTATATGAAAGTGGATAATTTTTCGCCCCTCCTCCAAGGCCAAGAGGGCCGCAGACACTGTAACGAACATGATTCAATTGTAAATGTTTAGAAGAAGAGTGATGAGATAGGAAATAGTTGGGGGACCATTTGGTTATTTGCCAAAGTATATAGCTGAGCCTGGGAGAATCGTTGTAACTAGGGCTGCAAACGAGCCGAGTCGAGTCGAGTTTTTGCTTAGCTTGAGCTGGGCTCGTTTATTAATTTTTAAGCTCGAGCTCGGCTCGAATTCGAATTTTGATAATCCAGCTCGAGCTCGAGCTCGGCTTGAATAAAAATAATCTAGCTCGAGCTCGACTCGGTAGAGCTCGATAAATGCTCATTAACATAGCTTGTCAAGCTGAGTACAAGCTCGTCTCAAGATGATCTCGATTTAAAATCATTTTTGCTGGAAAAATGTATAAATAAAAGAATTTAAATGATAGAAAGAACATTAGAAACTATAAATAACATCTAAAATTCATACACATCTGTATTAGAAGACAATGTTGATGTTTAAAAGAGTAATTCATCCTTCCACAAGCTCAAAACAAGGCAGCTCGCGAGCTTAGCTCGACAAGCCACCGAATAAAGCTAGCCCTCGAGCTTATCAAGCTGAGCATGGTCTAGCTCAGGCTTGGCTCGTTAACTAACGAGTTGGCTCGCGAGCAGGTTTGTTAAATAACGAGTCGAGTGTCGAACGAGTTTTTTTCGATTCGAACGTCGAGTTGCTCGCGAGCAGCTTGGCTCATTTGCCGCCCTAGTTGTAACTAACTTTTTACCAAATCAATACAACTTTACCTTTCCTCTCTCTCTCTCTCTCTCCTTCCCTCTCCCTCTTCTCTGTTCTTAGCTTCTATTCACAGATCCTCCTCTATTTTCTCCCTTCTTTCCTCAATCAACCTCGCCAAGATCATTTCTTCTTCCCCAGGGCGTGACAAGGTGGTATCAGAGCCTCCTCTTGGCTCAACCATGGCGAATACGAGAGGATCCATCGATGAACATCTTACCAGTCTCATGGCATCGACGACGCAAGCACAAGGCGATCTGGATGATAAAATCACCAATGTTCGGGGTTTGATTACGGGACAGGCAACTCGTTTATAAGGTCATTCGCAGCAATTTGCGAATCTGACAGCTCGTTTGGATTCTATGGAGGCGAGCTCGGCGATGCTGTTCACTGAGTTGGAAGATCGCTTGAACGCACGATGTGGCAATTTTACTTTGGAAATTCGAGAGATGCTTAAGGTGTTGGTGAATCAGCGCCCACCAGGTTCCACTGCCGGTGTGCCAGCTCCGCTGGGAGACCGGGCTGGAACTCGAGGCATTTTACCTTTACCACATCAAGGCTTTCGGGGAGCGGATCCTGCCATGGCGGCGGCGCCTAGGGTTCTTGCTTCCGTTGTTGTTGCAGAGCGGGAGCATTTTCAGGCTCCAGGCCCAGGTAATACTCCTCCGCTTCCTCGTCTCGACTTTCCGACCTTCAATGGTGAAGATCCTCGTGAATGGACTCAGAAATACGAAAATAGTTTGAGATCTATGGTATTCCTCCTGATCAGAAGGTCAACTTAGCTGTGATCTATTTTCAACGTCGAGCTGATCGTGGTTTGAAGGTTGGCGAATTGGTAAACGAGATCTGATTTGGGAAGAGTTTGTGACCGCTTTGTGTCAACAATTTGGCAATCGTTCTTATGGAGGTGTGGTGGCTGAGTTCAACAAACTGCGGCAAACTGGTTCCTTAGCGGATTATCAAGAAAAATTTGAGGAACTGCGATCCCTAATGTCTCGTTTCAATCTTGGCTTGGATGAAATCTATTTCATCAGCAGTTTTATTAGTGGATTGGAGGATGAGTTGCGGCCTGTAATTCAGATGTGGAAACCTTCATCCTTAGCAGATGCATTTCAGCTGGCTCAATTGGAGGAAGAATCAAATTTAGCTCGCCAGAAGAAGTGGCGTGGTGGCCATGGGGTTTCCAGTCGACCAATGGTGGCTTCCAGTGGCACCAGTCTACCTCATAATCGTCGATGGGAGGGCACTTCTCCTAGACCATCTGGGGGTGTCAAAGCTCCTATAGTGAATCAAAAAGGAAATGGTGCTCGCGGTTTATGTTTTAAGTGTGGGGATAGATATTTCTTTGGTCATGTTTGCGAACCAAAGAAGCAAATCAATATGTTGCAAGCTGCTAGTGAGGATGGACCAGTAGAGGAGTGGCATGGACCCGAGGATGAGGAACTATTGGGTGCCGGTTCTGAATTGGTGCCTACTGATGTGTAAGAGGTGTCTATGCATGCTTTAACCAGTGGAGGGATAGCCAATTCCCTGGTTGTCCAAGGTAGAGTGAAGCAGGACAAAGTTTTCATTTTGATAGATACAGGAAGTACTCATACCTTCCTGAGTGAGAAGAAGGCCAAAGCTCTGCAGTGTTCCCTGGTTCAGGCAAGCCACCCTTTACGTGTTAAACTGGCAGATGGTACTACTCTCTTGAGTCACCTAGTTTGCAAGGGATTTTGCTGGGAGATGCAAGGGAGGAAGTTTACATATGACATGAGAATTTTGAGTTTGGGTTCCAATGATGTTGTTATGGGTTTAGATTGGTTCAAAACTATTAGTCTAGTAACGTTTGATTTTGTCAACCTCCAGTTATTCTTTACATGGGAAGAGCAGGAAGTCATTCTGCAGGGCATTCAGGATATGGCTCAATGCAAGGCCATTTCTGGTAAGAGTCTGCAGAAGTTGGTAAATCAGTCAGAAGTTGTGTTTGTGGGACAGTTGCTGAGTTTGAAGGGTGATGAAGGTAAGTCCAAGCACAGTCCTGCTCCTGAGTTCTTAGCGTCAGTCCTGGAAGAGTTTGCTGATGTGTTTGGGGAGCCTCAAACACTACCTCCTGCTCGTGAGTGTGACCACACAATTCCTCTACTACCTAATTCACAACCGGTTAATCTCAGACCATATCGCTATTCGATTCCACATAAAGATGAGATGGACAGGTTGGTCAAGGAAATGATGGAGTCTTAGTATATTCAGCCAAGCAGAAGCCCTTATGCATCCCCTGTGTTATTGGTTCTCAAGAAGGATGGGTCCTGGAGGTTTTGCGTGGATTATAGGCAATTGAATGATCTGACTATCAAGGACAAGTTTCCCATTCCAGTCATTGATGATTTGTTGGATGAACTGAGGGGGTCCAAGTTTTTCACCAAGTTAGATTTGCTTTCTGGTTACCACCAGATTCGAATGCATCCTCAAGACCAACACAAGACTGCATTCAGGACACACCAAGGGCATTATGAATTTCGTGTGATTCCGTTTGGATTGACAAATGCACCAGCCACATTTCAGGCATTGATGAACAAGTTTTTTGCTCCTTATCTCAGGCAGTTCATTCTGGTTTTTTTTACGACATCCTGGTTTACAGTAAGGATCAGGAAAGCCACAAGCAACATTTGGCCATCACTCTCTCCATCCTCCAAAGCAATACCCTGTTTGCTAAACCATCCAAATGCTCGTTTGGTCAGACTCAAATTGATTACCTGGGGTATATCATTAACCAGGAGGGGGTGACCACTGATCCTGCAAAAGTAGAGGCCATGGTGGCATGGCTAGTGCCCAAGACTGTCAAAGAATTGTGAGGATTCTTAGGTTTAACTAGTTATTATAGAAAATTTGTGCGCAATTATGGAGTGATTGGGAAACCTCTCACCGATCTGCTTAAGGACTGTTTCCAATGGTCAGCTCAAGCTCAGATGGCTTTTGAGTCACTCAAACAAGCTATGGTACAGGCTCCAGTATTGGCATTACCTGATTTCACTAAGCCCTTTGTTTTGGAGACTGATGCCAGTGATGTGGGCATTGGTGCTGTGCTATCTCAGGAGGGTAGGCCCTTAGCTTATCACAGTCAAGCTTTGGGGCCGAGGAAACAAGGGTTGTCGACTTATAAAAAGAGTATCTTGCAGTGCTTCTGGCTGTTACCAAGTGGCGACATTATTTAGAAGGGAGACAGTTTAAGATTGTGACTGATCATGAAAGCCTTAAGCATTTGCTTGGGCAGAAAATCCACACCCAGATACAGAAGAAGGGTTGGTTAAGCTCCTTGGCCTAGACTTTCAAATTTAGTACCGACAAGGCAAGTTCAGCCAAGTTGCTGATGCCCTGTCCAGACACCCTAATTTTGCTACTGCCATGGTTATTCAAGGGGAGTGTAGGCCTATCTCTGCTGTGCTACCTGCTTGGTTAGCTGAGTTGGAATCTTCCTATACAGGGGATCAGGATGCCCAGGTCTTGCTGGTGGAGGCTGCTGTCACAGTTGTAGGTCCCAAACTTTATTGGATACATCAGAGTTTGCTCTATCACAAGTCTGCCATTTATGTGGGAGCAACTGGAGCAATGAGAAGTCAGTTGTTGAAGCTTTTCCATGATTCACCAGTAGGAGGTCACTCAGGGTTACAAGCCAGCTATTAGAGGCTCAAGAAATACTTCTGGTGGCATGGTCTTAAGGCTGATTTGAAGCAATTTATACAGCAGTATGAGACCTGTCAGAAGTGTAAAACAGAGAATGTGCCCTATCCAGGCCTACTGCAGCCTTTGCCTATTCCAGAGCAATCCTGGAGGCACATCTCGATGGATTTTATTGAAGGCCTACCTAGTTCTCATGGGAAAGATGCAGTGCTGGTAGTGGTGGATCGCTTTTCAAAGTATGGCCATTTCTTTGGCCTGACCAAACCATACACTGCTGCATCTGTGGCTCAGGTATTCTTTGATGGTGTGTTTAAGTTGCATGGGTTACCTGAAACTATTGTATCGGACAGGGATGCCATTTTTACTAGCTCGTTTTGGTCTAAATTGTGGGAGTTACAAGGGGTTTCTTTACACTACTCTAGTGCCTATCACCCTCAGACAGATGGCCAAACAGAAAAGCTCAATCGTTGTTTGGAGGAATACTTGCGAGGGATGGTACACTGTTGTCCTCAATGCTGGGCAACATGGTTGACACTAGCAGAATGGTGGTATAATACCAATTACCACAGCAGTCTTTAGCATTCACCCTTTGAAGCCCTTTATGGCTATTCCCCATCACAATTCTCAGTTCAGAACCCCTTGTCTACTTCAGTGGCTGCAGTGGCTGACAGACTGCAACAACAGCACAGGTTGATTGGTATCTTACGCACCAATTTGGCACAGGCACAGAACAAGCAGAAGCAAATGGCTGATGCTCATCACACAGAGGGGACCTTTGCAGAAGGAGACATGGTGTTTCTCAAACTTCGTCCTTATAGACAGACCTCAGTGGCCAGCAGAGCTAACCAGAAACTCTCTCCTAAGTTCTTTGGGCCGTTTCTGGTCGAGAAGCGCATAGGGGCAGTGGCTTACAGGTTGAAATTGCCCCCAGGTTCTGTTATTCACCCTGTTTTCCACGTTTCTCTATTAAAGAAGGCTCGGATTCGTGATGGACTCCAGGTGCAGGCTACTCTTCTAGCAGTGGATGATCAGGGCGTTTTGAAGCTCGAACCTGCTGCTATTTTGTCCAGGCGAGTAGTGGCTCATGACAACAAGCCCCTGACTCAGGTATTAGTGCAGTGGACTCACCAGACTGAGGAGGATGCGACATGGGAGCCTTGGTTGGACTTTCAGGCCAGATTTCCACACTTTCAATCTTGAGGACAAGCTTGTGCTGAAGAAAGGGGGAGTTGTAACGAACATGATTCAATTGTAAATGTTTAGAAGAAGAGTGATGAGATAGGAAATAGTTGGGGGACCATTTGGTTATTTGCCAAAGTATATAGCTGAGCCCGGGAGAACTGTTGTAACTAACTTTTACCAAATCAATACAACTTTACCTTTCCTCTCTCTCTCTCTCTCCTTCCCTCTCCCTCTTCTCTGTTCTTAGCTTCTATTCACAGATCATTTCTTCTTCCCCAGGGCGTGACAGACACCCCCGACCTTGATGAGTGGCTCCGCCACTGAGCGGCGCTCTCCTCTCTTCTGCTCTGTTTGCACGTAAGAAGAAGGAGAATAAGAGATGATTAGATGGGCTGGTAGTCCAAAAGCCACCGCCAAAGCCAGAGCAGTCTATTCCACCACTGGCGAAAGCATCGATGGCTCAACCAGTTGTGGTCCTTCCGCCAAACCATGGATACCACTTGTCGCTGAATCCTATTCTTCGTCAGCGGTCGGCCTATTTGGCTTTGTAGCCGTGGAGACCTTTGGTCGTCACCTTATTTCTTGTTCTTCCATCACTTGATTCATTGCTCATTAATTAGTAGCTACTTTTAAGCGTTGAACGACTGTTCCGCTTCTGTAATATGCTTTTCGTCAGAGGCTTAGTTTCAATCCCTTTCACGGGGTTTAGAGTGCCGTCGTAGGGTGCTTTCCATCCGCTTGTTTTGTAGGCCTCAAAACCGGCCTAGGTGGAGCCAATTAGCAGGAGATTACTCCGGCAGGTGCTGAGGTGTTGTTCGATTGCTATCCTATCGTCCTCTTCAGTGGTGCAACGGTTGTCGGAACTATCCCGATCTGTCCGGGCGCCGGTGTGAAAAGGAGCGTGGATGAGGAAGAAGAAGAAGCTCCAAAGCTAGTTGCTGACCATGGAACAAATGCTGCTGCTGATCTGGAAGAAAAGATGACGAAAGCAGAGAAAACAGAGGAGAATGAAGATGATGTGGCCATGGACAAAATAAGGAGCAACGCACCATTTTGCAGAGTGCAACGGCAGCCTTCAAGTTTTACCGTGTATTAGACAGGTGTACAGATTTGATAGGCTAGTTAGAAAGTTAGTTTAACGGCTAATTGTAAATCATTAGTTTGGATTTGTATATAAACTCCTCTCAATGAAAAAGCTCACTATGAGCAATTTCCCCAATCTGGTTTCTGTGTAAATTCCTCTCTATCCATAAATCTTCTCATGGTATCAGAGCGCTGCTCATCGCGCTAAGATCCACTTCTGCGTTTTCTTATACTCTTTCTTTCTTTTCTCTGATATTCACCTTCACCTTCACCTTCATCATCGATGGAAGGTCAAGACACTTCATAGGAAACTTCACCCAACACTGAACCCAGATCTGAATCTTCTGCATAATACAAAGCTGTTGTATCCCAGTATGAAGATCCTTACCTCAATCCCTACTACCTACCTCCTCAGGATGGAGCTCTACCCACAATCATCTTCTATTAAGCTTGTCGATGGTAACTATCATACTTGGAGTGAGGTCATGCTGCTGGTCTCGGAGACGAAGAACAAATCTCAGTTCATCGATGGTCGTATACCTGTTCACCAGGTAACTGATGCTCATTACCAATCTTGGGCTAGATGCAATGGAACTATTCGATGCTGGATCTTAATTCGTTGTTAGATGACATAGCAAATAGTGTGATGAGACTAGGGTTAGCTAAGGATGTATGAGATAACTTGAAGAACCGTTTTAGCCAGGAGGACAACATTCGAGTTTATGATCTTAAAGGTCAACCAACAAAATGTGTTCCGGGTGATGATTCTGTGAGTCAGTATTTCACTAATCTCACTTTTATATGGGAGGAATTCAAGAGATACAGACCCATCCCTGTGTGTCCTTGTGTGCCTGGCCCTTAT
Source organism: Linum tenue (assembly GCA_946122785.1). Taxonomy (NCBI): domain Eukaryota; kingdom Viridiplantae; phylum Streptophyta; class Magnoliopsida; order Malpighiales; family Linaceae; genus Linum; species Linum tenue. The sequence goes on along the minus strand of CAMGYJ010000006.1, from coordinate 3,473,564 downwards.
GAAACCCTAAAGAGATACCAGGACAATGATTTTGTCATCAAATTTCTCCAAGGGTTAAACCCTTCTTACCAATCAGCAAGAACCCAAGTCTTAATGTTGCTTGTTTTACCTCATGTTGACATAGTCTTCAAGCACATTTTACTGTTGGAACGACAATTAAAGGTCCTTAACAAAGGTCCTAGTGTTGACTCTCTTGCATTAGCTGTGGGAACACCCAACAACAACCAATTTAAGGGAAGAGGGCAACAACAACAAGCTCAGGATGGTAAGAAGATTTGCAATTACTGCAAGAAGGAGGGTCATCTGATTAAAGACTGCTATAGATTGAAAAACAAGAAGGCCAGAGAGGCAGAAGCTAGTTTTGCTGGATCAGTGGAGAGTTCCATTCCCTATGAGAATTCCACTGCCTCTTCTGACAACAAAATGATTCTTGAAAGCATCTTCACTCATGAATATATGGAGAAATTGAAGCTCATGCTCTTCAAATCTCCATCTCCTTCGCCATCTCCTCCTACTTCTCCATCACTGCATACTGCCAATGCAGTCACTCGTTCTGCACCAACCAACAGGCAACCTTCACAATTGGCTTACATGCCTTCCAGTTCAGGTACTACAACACTCTCAGCCTTAATTGCATCTTCTGGTGAACCATTATGGGTTCTGGATACTGGAGCTACAGACCATATCACCTGTATTTCTAAGTTTTACAGGCAAGTATAAAGTTCTTACTGGTGTTTCTGTTACTCTACCTACTGGTGAACAAGTAAAGGCCACACACATAGGTGTAGTTAAACTCCCTTGTGGCTTGTTTCTTTCACAAGTCCTGTTAGTACCCACTTTTAGCTACAATATTGTTTCAGTCAGCAAATTAACCAAACAAAATCCTGTCTCACTTACCTTTCAATCCTCTGTCTGTGTCATTCAGGACCTTATTGCACAGAAGAGGATTGGTTTAGCCAAGTGGATAGAGGACTTTACCTTTTCACCAAGACACCATCTTCAACTTCCACACCTCAGTGCCTTGCAGCCACTTCCCCAATTTCCCAGTCCCAGCAGTTTGATCTCTGGCATGACAGATTAGGACATCCACATGTTTCCAGATTACAAGCTATTCATAAAGTTTTTCCTAATGTAATAGCTTCTCCATACACTCATTGTGATGTTTGTCACTTAGCCAAACAGAAGATGCTTCCCTTTTCCTTCTAGTTCCTCTATTAGTCCTATTCTTTTTGGATTGATACATGTTGATATTTGGGGTCCATTGAATACAGTTTCTTACAATGGCTATAGTTATTTCTTAACTTTAGTTGATGATCACTCTAGATGTGTGTGGACCTATCTTATGAGATCTAAGGATGAGGCAAGACCTCTCCTTCAATCCTTCTGTTCCATGGTCAAATCTCAGTTTAACACAAATGTCAAAATCATTAGGACTGACCAAGGATAGGAGTTCCATATGAATGATTTTTATAACACAGAAGGAATTGTTCATCAAATGAGTGTTGTCTACACTGCACAACAGAATGTGAGGGTTGAGAGAAAGCACCAGCACCTTGTTAATGTTGCCAGAGCACTCAAATACCAGTCAGGTCTCCCTCTGTTGTACTGGAGTGATTTTATCCTTCATGCAACATACTTGATCAATAGAACCCCTACTCCTGTTCTGCAAAATAAAACACCCTTTGAAGTCCTCCATCAACTACCTCCTGATTATACCAGTTTAAAGGTTTTTGGCTGTTTGGCTTATGCAGCCACAACAGGGCAACCTAGAACAAAATTTGATCCTTGAGCCAAGCAGTACATTTTCCTTGATATTCCATCTGGCATCAAGGGTTTTAAGTTGTTGAACCTTGAAACTAAACATATATTTGTGTCTAGAGATGTGATCTTTTTTGAACACATTCTCCTTACAAACAATCTGTCCCTTCTTCTCCAGCTACAAATCAAACCAATCCACCTATTTTCTCTGAACTATCTCCCTCATATGCACAGTCACCCATCTTTACTCCCAATCCTGTGACTTCTTTTCCTCATCAGTCTGAGGAGGACACTGCTACTCCCTCTACTGTACATCCTGATGAGCCTCATGAAGTCACTTCTCCTCCCACTGGTACTGATGCATCTCTTCCTTTCCTCCTATCACCATCCTCATCTAAAACTCCTTCTTCTTCTTCTTCTTCTTCTTCTTCCAAACATACCTTTTCACCTCCTTCTTCCACATACACTTTTTCCCCTTGTCCTTCTCCTCATGAAGATCCACCTGCTCCTCTTAGAAAATCAAATAGAGAGTCAAAACCCCCTTCATGGCATTCTGATTATGATATGCACTATCCTCAGAGTAAGAGCATCTCTTACTCTCACTTGCAACCTAAACTTCAGAAGTTTGTTAATTCATTGATCACTCACATGGAACCAAGTACCTATACTGAAGCTTCAGAACACCCTAAGTGGAATGAAGCTATAAGAGAAGGACTGCAAGCACTTTTTGACAATGGTACTTGGGAAATCACAGATTTACCAGTTGATAAGAATGCAATAGGGTGCAAGTGGGTGTTTAGATTGAAGTTAAAATCTGATGGCACATTGACAGGTTTAAAGCCAGATTAGTTGCAAAGGGATATACCCAAGTTTATGGGATTGATTATTGTGATACATTCTCACCAGTGGCCAAGATGGCCTCAGTGAAAATGTTATTATCAGTTGCAGCTGTTAATGGTTGGCATTTGCATCAAATGGATGTCAGCAATGCTTTTCTAATGGAAATTTAACCGAGGAAGTGTATATGGTATTGCCACCTGGATTGGATCTTGATGGAAAGTACAAAGGGAAAGTAAAGAGGATGCTGCATGCTGATTTCAAAATGAAGGATCTAGGAGAATTGAGTTACTTTCTTGGCCTTGAAATAACACGTGGGAAGCAAAGGCATTACAGTTTCACAGAGAAAGTATTGTCTTGATGTCATTGCTGAATCAGGATTTGGAGACCGTAAACCTGCAGCAACTTCAATTTTTGTTAGGAAATTTTGTCTTCAAAAGGTGGTACACCACTTGAAGATATTGGTGAGTACAGGCATCTAGTGGGACAGCTTCAATACTTAACCACCACTAGGCCTGATATCACATTTGCTGGGCAGCAGCTTTGCCAATTCTAGGATAAACCTACCACACAACATCTTAGAGCTTTGCATAGGGTTATAAGGTATCTAAAAGGTTCACCTGGACAAGGTCTGCTATACTCTTGTGATTCAAGCTTGCAATTGAAGGGATACAGGGATAGTGATTGGGCAACTTGCCCTGACTCAAGAAGGTCGATTACTGGATATTGTACCTTTCTTGGAACTAGTTTATTGAGTTGTAAGAGTAAGAAACAAACAACTGTATCTCGTTCCTCATCAGAAGCAGAGTATAGGGGCCTTGGCAAGCCTGAGTTGTGAAGTGCAGTGGCTAATCAGGCTGCTGTCAGAGTTTGGAATCAAGCATGATAATTCTGTCTTAGTATATTGTGAAACCAGTCTGCATTACACATTTCAGACAATCCTGTGTTTCACGAGAGGACGAAACACATTGAGGTAGACTGTCATGTCATAAGGGAAAGAGTTCAATCATGGATGATTTCTTTACATTACATTCCCACTGAGTTGCAGTTTGCAGACATTTTCACCAAAAGTTTGTCGATTGATCGCTTCATTATGTTGTTTTCCAAGTTGGGAGTATATAACCTATACTTGCCAGCTTGTGGGAGGGTGAAAAGGAGCATGGATGAGGAAGAAGAAGAAACTCCAAAGCTAGTTGGTGACCATGGAACAAATGCTAATGCTGCTTATCTGGAAGAAAGGATGACAAAAGCAGAGAAAACAGAGGAGAATGAAGATGATGTGGCCATGGACAAAATAAGGAGCAACGCACAGTGGCGGATCCAAGGGGTGGCCACCCCGGGCCCCAGCCCAGCCCTCCTCTGGATTCATGGTTAGTGTAGGTCTTATGAATTTTTCGATTTTAAATATTCGGGTCGTTGTTATTTTAAATAAGATTGGGTATATTTAAGAAAATGATTTAGATGAACATATTCAAAATCACTACTCTAAATTTAACTTATAAATTCTAACCCAAAGGTTATTCGTCTAAAAAAAACAATGAATCCTAAAATTCAAAAAGTTTAAAACGTAAAAGACTAAAAGATATATGAGGTTTGTTCTTGAAAATTTACTAGAGCAGCTGGTGGATATAGGGATGGAAACACAATGCAAATTGATTAGTAGATTGATTTGTCTATTGTTGATGTTGCTCGTTTCAAAAGCTAATACGAAGAGAACCTTCTCAACAATGAAACATGTGAAAATTGATTTGCGCAACAAAATGAGCGATGAATTTCTAGTCTATTGCTTAAGTATTTTATTTGAAACAATGTATACTATTGGTATGGATATGGACTCCATTATTAATGCATTCGCTAAATTAAAATACCGTCGTGTAGAATTTACATTGTAAAAAAATTATAATCATTATCTTTTTTTTACGATTCTAATTTTCTAATAAAATGCGGCCCAGTGCACTTCTGTGTTCTGGATCCGCCGCTGGCAACGCACTGTTTTGCAGAGTGCAACGGCAGCCTTCAAGTTTTACTGTGTAATTAGACAGGTGTACAGATTTGATAGGCTAGTTAGAAAGTTAGTTTAACGGCTAATCGTAAATCATTAGATTGGAGTTGTATATAAACTCCTCTCAATGGAAAAGCTCACTATGAGCAATTTCCCCAATCTGGTTTCTGTGCAAATTCCTCTCAATCCATAGATCTTCTCACTGTGCCTTATGCGCTAGAGCTGGCAAAGTCCTTTTGTGCTTCGCCCTCTTCCATTGGTGCTTTTTGGCGGCCTGGTGATTGGGCGGCCTGTGCTCGCTACCCACTGCCGATTGCCTTTCCGCTGGGGATGTATTTTGTTATGGCGACTAACTTTCTTTGACTGTATTTTGTGGGGATTTTCATATAGTTTTCAGACTCATACATAATCAAATGAGGCATTGGAGTTTGATAGAACCCGGAGAAATAGGTTCTATCTAGGGATTGGGATTGGTGAGAGATCAACTAGGGATTGATACCGGGATGAACACAAGATGAGGGAGAAGGGAGATTTGGGTTGGGCGAATGGAATAAGGAGGGAAGAGAGAGGCTGTCCGCACGGCTGCCTTGGGGAAAGGGAGGGAGATTTCGGCAGAGGGGAAAGGGAAGAGAGAGAGAGAGAGAGTGTTGACAATTAGGATTTAGGTTTTTGCTTGCTTAGTGGCCTAATCCCACGTACAAGTAGTTTATATAATAAATGGATAATTCCCTACTGCTACCCGACTTATAAAATATTCCCCAATTCCTGAAATAGTCCCAATAATCCGAAATAGCAATAAACCGATGATTAATCAAAAATACTAAATGCTAGTTTCTATCATCCCCGCTTTCTTCGAAAAACAACATTGTCCCCAAGGTTGTTCCTCTAGCTCACTGAGTCTCCTCCTTGCCATTTCCGACATCTTCAGTCGCGTCCTCTGCTTCATCTTCCCATCAGGTCCGGCTTCGGGCATTGATGGCCAATGGTGAACCGGCCATCACAATTGAAACACTTGCCCTCTCACCTCTTTTGCTCGATCTCGGCCGGAGAGAGCCGCAAGAACCCCTTTGGTATGGGTCGCGGCCCCATCCTGGTCATCGGCGCCATGTTTCCGCTCCCGACGTTAGCTCCAAATGCATTCCCCGCCGCTGCCACCGCTTCCTCCCCCTCCGCTTGGCCTCGGGTAACTGCCAATGGTGCTCCTCCAACTGGCAAGTTCTTCCTCTTTATGATATGCAAGACGAAAAGCATCTTTCAAAGAATCCGGCTCGAATACTCTACCGCCGCTGCTATCTCGGGTTTGAGGCCCGCCATGCATGGCCCAACCAATATGTCCTCCGGAACCCCCTGCACTGGTTACCCAACTTGAAGAACTCTGCGCGGTAATCAGCCACAGTGCCAGTCTGTTTCAGCTTCGCGAGCTGATCGGGTGCCCACCCTTTTGATTTTCCAAACTGGTAGCGGAGCTCCTCCTAAAACATGGGCCAGTTGATTAAAGTCTCAGCTGCCGCGTAGGATCTCTCCATCCACTCCCACCACTGGAGCGCGTCACCCTCCAAACAAAAGGACGCCAAGTAGGCCTTCCTCTCCTTCGGAATTGGGTGGTTTTTAAATCACCTCTCAGCTGCATACAACCAGAGACCTGCATCCTCTTGCCCATTGAATTTTGGGAACTCAATTGCAGGAGGCTTGGCTCGAAAAACTATCCCATCAGTTCCTTCATAGTTATGATAATACGACCCGCACCTGTCATTACCTGATGTCCCCCACGGCTTCCCATGTGAGATCCACTGCACCCGACTCGGATTCCCTGACCCGTAGTCACTCAGGTAGCCTCCTGGTTGGCCTATGTACCCTCCAGGAGTGTTGGGTGCCCCATACGGACCTTCCCAGCCTGCTGGTCCCTTACTGTCCACCCTTCTTGGCTACTGATTGGAGGGGCTCGGTCGATGTCCGGTTCGACCCACCTCGGGCCGAACCATACCGGTCCACCCAGGTCTGGTCCAGCTCATCTCGGTTCGACCCGCGCCGATCCAACAATCCTCGTTTCGACCAACTTTGGTCCACCCCATATCGGTCCAGCCCTCGGTTCGACCCATTTTGGTCCGCCCTATACCTGTCCAGCAGGATTTGGTCCGACCCGCCTCGGCCCAACCGGCCACGGTCCGCCCAGCAGAAGCGGATCCCACCCGCCCATCCTGGTCAGCTGTCTTACCCGGTTCAGGCCTCCGCTGATCCATCACTGGTCCGGCCTACTGCGCCTGTCGATCCATCAGACTGAGCTCGTCATCTTCGGGCTCATCATCCAGGCCCATCCACCCAAGCCCATTAGCGCCTCTCTCGAACTGGCCCATCATCTTGGGACCAAAATTCAACAGATGCCCTTCCGTGTCATAACCGGGCATCTTGCCCTTACCCTTGCGGGCCGCCATCTCCTGGGCCGTCGGTGTAGGCAAAAGCCCAGGCCCGCCACCCCGCCCTAGCGTGCCTGACACGTCCCGTGTCTTTTCGAAAACCAAACCATAACTCAAACCAAAACCCAGTTACTCCGGAGCAATCCAAAACAGGTTACAAGTCAAAACCAAAAATCAACAACCACAATGTTTAAGATTTTCAAGTGAAATGCCCTAAACACTTGAGCGACCTCAACCCAGAGCAACAAAACATAAAAGACAATCCTTGAGTTTCCCAGTATACTCATTAAGGCATGAAACTAAGGACAAATATAATGGGAAGTCCCATCTCGTTACCCAGATCCAGTTGACATCTTCTGGTTTGCCGCGGCTGCTCTCCTCGGGTATGCGTCCTCTTCCCCTCTCTGCACCTGGTGAGTGAGAAGGGGTCAGTCCCGTCGTTACTTCCTAAGGTCTTTTCCCTAGGCAAAACTCCTTCTAAACACATTATTAGGGGAATGCCTTCTTAGCATGAAAGCCGTTCTCGCTTTCTGCTCTTAAATAACCATTCTTATCAACTCATTTCAACATTAACTCATAAAAGTTCTCGACCTCTATCCTTATCTCAACACAAAACCCTAGGACCACCGCGTTACGTCTCACCGTCCGGTGTCCTACCCTAGTATGCCAACCGCGTTACGTCTCGCCGTCCGGTTGCATACCCAAACTCGGCAATGGCACTGCGTTACGTCTTGCCGTCCAGTCCATGCCCGTCAACTACCGCGTTAAGTCTCGCCGTCCAGTAGTGACCCAAACGCCCGGGGGTTCCGCTTACCATTAACCAACTATTACAATCATACATCCATACATTCATACATAGCACAACGCGTGCCTCCACCCTTACAGGCGGTGGGATGCCTCACACACATATCGCGCATTACTCAAAAATTAACTAATTAATAATAACTTGAAATAAAAGGCATAAATCTAAAAGACCTCGACAAAGATTTTACCCCCTTTACACTCACCTAGAAAAGATGACTCCTCAATTCCTTCCTCGAAGAAACCCCTCCTTAGCCGGATTATCTCAGGGAAACTTATTAATAAGAATCCATTTTCTTAGACGACCTTTCTTGATTTAAAACCCCTTTTGAATCACTAGAACATCCTCTCCTCAAACTCCAGTCCTTGAACCTCATTCCAAGGGTCAATTAACCCCTAATAAAACTTTCTAGAATTAATCCCTTCAAAAACGACCATTTTTCTTAATTATCTTTTATCTTGGACGAATTTTTCACCTAACTTGAATCTTCTCAAAATTTTGGAAAATAATATTCCCATGTCAATCATGAGTACCTATACCCTGGAAAATTATCAAACCCTTAAAAACCCCTCGGAAAGCTTTTTATTAAATTAAAACGAATATTAGAACAATTTCTAAAAATAGAAATAAATATCCAAAAATCCCCAAATTAAAATACAATCATATGCTAGCCGTCATTCAATTTATAAAATTGTTAAATTCAGAAAAAACCTTCAGAGAGGCTCGAAACAATTTAAAACATCTAAAAATACGTTTCTGGAAATTCCCAGCAGCTTTTGTGACCAATCAAAATCTGTCACTAAAAGCCAGAATGTCTGTTGCTAAAACCTCAGAATTGCACCCTCACGAAAAATCACCAAATCAATCGATCTAACTCAAAGGGATCGAGTTCCCAACGTGCCTAGGCCTAGGTTGGATGACTCGGGACGTTGATCTCCTTGTTGATCGAACCCTCAACGTTGTTAGAGAGTGGTATAAGATCCCGCATAACCTTCTCCCAATAACTCGAGTTGTTGGGACCAACTGGTTTATGACATGGTATCAGAACCAGGCTCTGATACCATGTGATGAACCAGTTGGTCCCAATAACTCGAGTTGTTGGGAGAAGGTTATGCTGGATCTTATACCTCTCTCTAACAAACGTCACCGCTAATAGAAATACGAGCTTTGAATTAGACTATTGATAAATTGAGTTTAGAAATCGTGAAGGGGTTCGTGATCATTACCTAGAAACACGAAAGGGATGGGATTCGGATTGGGATTGGGATCGGGATCGGCGGCCACTTGGAATTACGAGGGAGGGGGGGGGGGGGGGGGGGGGGTTGATTTTGTTTTCTCCGCGGCTGCTGCTGCACTTTTTGTGGGCGGAAGAATAATATTATTGTGAGGGGGTGGGGAATTATAACGGGGAAGGGTTTTGGGGCCGCTCGGCCCCGACCCAAATATTTATATATTATATTTTTTATATATAATAATAGCATAATAATAATAATAATAATATTATTATTCTTAATCCGCGATTGTAACACTTAGTACGTAACCGTCAATCCAACCGATCACGTATTAAGGTCGAGCATAAATCTAAATTATCGGGGTGTTACAGTGTCGTGGTCCGCACGCTTCGGACCCGCCGCTCGGCCACCCGCGCTACTCGTCGGCGGCGCCACCTCCAGCTCCTCGGTCGCTGGTGGCAGATCCACCGTCGACGCCTTGCTCGTCGGCGACAGCTGCACCACCGCAGCGGCGCTCGAGTCGTCGCCGCCCATGTCCTCTGCGGAGGTTGATCCCCGCCCTCCCTGCAGCGTCACCAAGGTCGCCTGGACCTCGTCGAACCGCCGCCAAACCCGCCGGGACTCCTCCATCTGCTCGTGTCGCGCCTCCAGCTTCTCCTAGCGCTCCACCGCGATCGCGGCCACAAGACAATCCAGGGTGGCTCGATTCGCCTCGTTCTCCGTCTCGTCTTCGAGCACCCCATCCACCGGCGAAGAGGAAGCTGGTAGTGGCGGCCTTGCCTGCGCAGCCTTGGGAGGCGGATTGGCTCCCACGGTCGGCGTCTGGTCAGCCCTACTCTGCACCACGGCCGCGTCTGCGGCTTATTTGGCCATGGCGGCCTTCTCAGCAGTGATCATGGACTTGGTGAGCACCATGGTAATGATGAACAGTATGCAGAAGCTGCAGGCTCTGATACCAAATGATAAAACCCAGAGAAATAGGTTCTATCTAGGGATTGAGATTGGTGAGAGATCAACTAGGGATTGATCCCTGGATGAACATAATATGAGGGAGAAGGGGGATTTGGGTTGGGCGAATGGAAGAAGGAGGGGAGAGAGAGGCTGGCCGCGCGGCTGCCTTGGGGAAAAGGGAGGGAGATTTCGGCAGAGGGGAAAGGGAAGAGAGAGAGAGTGTTGACAATTAGGATTTAGGTTTTTGCTTGCTTAGTGGCCTAATCCCACGTACAAGTAGTTTATATAATAAATGGATAATTCCCTACTGCTACCCGACTTATAAAATATTCCCCAATTCCAGAAATAGTCCCAATAATCCGAAATAGCAATAAACCAATGATTAATCAAAAATACTAAAATGCTAGTTTCTATCAGCGTTGGACGGGTCGAATTGGAGTTTCATGCTTCCCAGTTGTCGAGGGAAGCTATTTCTTTGTTTGCTTTGTTTTGCAGGAGATGCTGCGTAAGTTTTGGTGGACTGATGGACTTTATAGCTTCAATGGAAGACAAATTGTGTCGAATCCTGAATCCGTATTCTTAGTTATTTAATTTCTAACGTGTTTTTGTTTCGCGCATACTTTATTGTTAGATTTGCAGGGATTTACTACATTGCGGTCGCTTGACAGCCACAGAAGTTCGGTCCATTACTTCCGCCCGGAAAAGGGTTGAAGCACAGCTATGGATTCTGGTAAATGTGTAGGTATATTAGGGCTGCCCATATCGTGGCACAAAAAGCCCTCTTGTCGTTGGATCGTCTAACGCTTCTTCCCTATTTATCTTTTGTGTTTTGACCTGCCAAGCTCTTGTACTTATATTACGTATCTTGCTGCTTCCCATTTTGTGGGATACCTTTGGCAAAAAAAAAAAAAAGTTTTATATGAAAGCTACATGCAAGCTCTCTCTCATATGCTAAAACAGAAGCCCAATATAATTGGGCGATTGTTCCTTGTGATTATTACTTATTGTTTGAGTCTAGAAAGTACTAGGCGGTTTGTGAGGCGCACGAGTGAGGCGCCTGTTTTTGGTGAGGGAATGCACTCCAAAATCCTGCGAAACAAAGATTCGTGGGTGGTTGCTCATTAAGTTAGAGAGAGAAGAGAGAATGTGTTTGGTTTAAAGAGAGTAATTTAGTTTACCATCAATGCTCTCATGAGGTATTTATACTCAACTAGAGATGGGTTCAAGGAATTAAATGCCATGTCAAACGCCCTAAATGTACGTGGGCACCGGGCCGTGCCGCCCACGGGCTAGCACGGCACGGCACGGTTAGAGCACGGCACGAGCACGAGCACTAAATAAATGGGCCAGCCCAGCACGAGCACGAATAATTTATGGGCCGTGCCGGGCCTAAACTTCATGGGCACGGTATATAAGTGGGCCGTGTCGGGTCTAATATTTTAGAGACTTTATTAAGTATAAGAACGGACATGGCACGATAATAATATTTATTTGATAGAAAATAAGTATAAAAAGAATTATAGGTTCAAATATTACAATACACAAGTAGAAAAATAATTATTTGTTGTTGTTAGAAGTGTCATAAAGATATATACGTAATTACTAACATAAGTAAAAATGGACAAAGAATTAAACAAAGCCAAATCACACTCGCTATACTTTCAATTTTCTTTTCCCCCCTATTTGTTACTTTTCTCAAACATTATCGGTTAATACTATCTTCCCCCGTCCAATTTTCATCTTGTTTTTCATTCTCTCTTTTGTTTTCGTCCTTTTCATTAAACACGAATACGAGCATGGCACGAGCACGAATAGGCACGGCACGGTTCGCACTGTGCCCGGGCCTGGGCCGGGCCTAGCAAAGTTGAGAAATGGGCTTGCATGGCACGGCACGAAAACTGACGGGCCGTGCCAAGCACGACACGAAATAAATGGGCCCGAAGCGTGTCCGTGCCGGCCCAAGCACGGCCCAGCGCCCATGTACAGCCCTAAACCTACCCTATTTCGTACTGAACCGCCTACGATGGTAATATAATGATTGGTATTGTTTATACCGATGTGGATTTTAGCCAATCTCCCCCTGTCTCCATCACTGCTTTATGTCAGGCGATCATCCTGTCTTGTCGACGCATGACCGCCTAACATCCCAACCTGCCCGTCGGTTCCCTTATTGGGTTGGGCCTGCTAGTCTTCTCCTCGGGCTCTAGGCATAATTCCGCTCAACCAGGTGTGCCCATCAATTGCCCCTTAGGCGAGAATCTAAGATGACCGCTAAGGGATGCGGTCCCTACTGACCCCAATCGTACGTGATATGGACGCTTCATTTTCCCTCTTCATCATCCATGTGGTGAGATTTGAATTTCGAGCTCTGACAACGGTCTACGTGGCCGTCTTTTCAGCTGCCCTCTTTTTGAATTAGTATACTAGGGTTTTTTCCTCAGTCACCGAACAGTCACATCGGCGCTGCCCTGCTTTTTCGCTTCTATAAACGAGCCAATTACTCGTCTCCTTCATTCTTGTGTCTTCCTCCCTTTTGCTCTGAAATTTTCCTAACTCGAAGCAAAGATTGCTCGGTCTTCCAGATTTTCCTTTTCTTCTTACCTTCAAACTCATAGACCGTTATTTTCACAAGCTTTGGCCCCCATTATTGAACCGTTTGAGAGTCGATTCTCGTATTTTAAGCCGATTTCACGCTGAGTTGTGCGTTTATGTCATATTTCATGACTTGGCGTGGAAAGGGAGACTTGGAGGCGAGTTTCGGGTCGAAAATGGAGAGTTGGCAGCAAGGTGGAGCTGACAGGCAAAATACCCGGTCAGGTCACTATAATACCCGATCGGGTATAAGTGGATTGGGATCACCAAACTCTGCCTTACGTAAAGTTGCAGAGTACGATTAACCTCTGGATTTGAAATCACTGCTTATATACCTGGTATTGGCCATAATTTACAAGATGGCGAGTTGGAGGTCGGGGAAGCAGAAGGGGTCCCGACCGAGACGCCAAAATACCCGATCGGGTATTTCCCCTTTGCCTGTGCACAGCGTTTCGATATACCCGGCCGGTCCTCTTAATACCCGACTGGGTATTTGGACCGGGTTTCTGGATCTGCTGCTGTTTCAAGGGGATTTTGAGCTCTTTGGAAAGGATCCGAGTTTGAGAGCAAGAAAGCAAAAACCCTAGAGAGAGAAAGCGATGAACAAAGCCTCCAAAGTGACCTATATTGAGTTTTATCGCCATTGGAGCTCGATTGAAGCTTGGAGAAGTGCCGATTGACAACCAGAAGCCGATTTTCATCCTCCATAGAATAAGTTATGCATATGAAGCTGATTTCTCTTCTCTCTCTATGGATTAACCTCTCTCTCACCTGGGTATGAAGAACCCTAGATTTGTATGTTAGGTTTGGTTGTATGAACCCAAGTACATGATCATTTGACATTGATTATTCAATTGAGGCATGATTTTCTGAATTACATGAATCCTTATCAAATTCCTGTGGTTCCTGTTTTGACCTAGAAAGAGAATATCTGCCTAGGTTGATAGAGCACCATTAATTGAAGGTGGTGAATTGATTACTTTAGTCGAGAAGTCAATTAAGTGCTCTGTACTAGATTTACTCTAGTAGAGGAGTTTTTGCACATTAGGGCCTCAGTTTGTTTATTCCGGTGGAGGTTAGTGGCCTGCCGGGTATTCAGATTGAGAGGATCTAGAGACCTTTAGTCGATACTTCAGACTGAATAAGAACCTTCCGCAGTATAACTGTTATTGAATCTAGACTTGGAGAATTATAACCTGACTTAACTGCAATCTAGGGGGAACCATATCTGGATGACCTCTCTCAAATTTGGTTGAGAGAGAGAGAGAGAGAGAGTAGTTTGGTTTACCATCAATGCTCTCATGGGGTATTTATACTCAATTAAAGATGAGTTCAGTTCATTAAATGCCATGTCAGGCGCCCTAAACCTACCCTATTTCGTACAAAATCGCCCACGACGGTAATTAATGTTTGATCTTGTTTATACCGAGGTGGATTTTAGCCGATCTCCCTGTCTTCATCACTGCTTTATGTCAGGCCTCCTATCTTGTCTACACACGACCTCCTAACATCACGACCTGCCCGTTGGTTCCCTTATTGGGCTGGGCCTGCTAGCCTTCTCCTTGAGCTTTGGGCCTGATTCCGCTCAACCACGTGAGCCCATCACTTATACACTAAACCCTCTCTTGCTTTCGAATCCATTGGTTCATATTTCTATTGATTAGTTCTTTTGCATCTCGTACTCAATAGATAGTTGATATGTTGGTGATTGCTTTCATGTAGTTTACTTTCTTTGTGGAGATTTCTCCCTTTACACATGTTGGGTTTTAACAGTAGTCAATGGAGTCGGCGACGAGGAAGCAGGGGCTTCAGAGAGAGAGAGAGAGAGAGGTGAGGATGGGTCGGGTCGCTTGGGTGGTTTGGTCAGTAATTCTCTAACCAATTAATGCTTATGTGGCTAAAAAATATAATTTTATTTACACCGGTAGTCAAACTAACTGAATTATATACATATGCCCAATTTAATGATATTAGTGGTACTTGATGCCCTATCCTAACTTAAGTGGTACAGATCCCTTAATATTCAAACTTATGTGGTATCTTAGGTATTTTACCTGTGTTACTACATAACAACTATATTTAACGTCAACTTACAGTTTCTAACAATAATGTAGTTCGACGTCTTTTATAACACTATTGGTATTGGTGCAATTGATCGAAGCCCTTAAATTTAGAGATGGCAAAGTATCCAAATGTTTGGTTCATCGCTTTAATTCGAACTAGTAAATGTGGGTAAGATTTGAGTTAACTGGGTTTGGGTAGGATTTGAGTGAAAAAAAGATCTAAAATTGTGGGTATGAACACCTGAATAGGGTATGGTTTTGTAGTATCCGACTAGTAACCATACACGTCCCCTTCCGAAAGTTTGCAACTAGCATCTAACTACTGTTAGTCGTCCCTGACTAAACATCTAGAATTAATTTATGTCTTTATCCAAAGAATTAAGCACATAGCATCGTGATCTAAATTATCTAGCACCATACTTGTCATCAAAGAAGGTAGCTAATCCTTCTATATACGTATAAGAAGATGCATATTATACGAGATTAGTTTCTTTGTCTTGCATAATAGTAGTATAAATAGTACATATAGAACACATAATGGAATCATAAGCACCGATCAACTAAAACAATATAATAATCATAGAATCAAATACTCAAGGAATAAATGATACAAGCATAGATTGACATCAAGCATCGATGATAAGAAAATAAACACAATAGACATCTCATTAAATCATAGAACTAGTATACAAAGCATCATCGAATTATATTCATAAACAAATCAACTAGCAACACAAAGGAGAGCAGAACAACATCACCATTGATACAGGAATAGACGGTGAATGCTTCCTAGTCGAGCTCCAACATGTATTCGCTCCTCTCTCTATGGATTGCTCGTGCCCTAAGGCAAAGTGCTGGTAAAAGGTATTGTGTGTAAGCTCTAGCCTAGTCTCCTATTTATACTAGTTACAGAAGAGAATTTTTTAGTTTTTTCATCCCAAAGTCGGCCAAAACCTTCCTTGTACGACTCAAACTCGGATTCCTTTGAGTTGGGGATAAAGTCGGCCAAAACCTTCCTTAATTTGGCCACAAAGTGAGCATCTGATATCTAAATCCATCTCCGTTCGAGCCCATGAGTTTGTATTCTCGTTCTCTTTCTGATCCATTGGATCCCTTGTGATACATATTCGCCTTGAGTGTCCTAGATAAGCATAAAGTATCACAAAAAATGCATCAAATAGTGCAGAAACACACTCAAGGTCTATCATAAGCACCTTAACTAAATAGTTATGAATTACATATGAAATATCATCAAACCACTAAATATGTATTGATAGAATTGAAAAGTGTATCAAATATGGGTGATAAGCACTATAAATAAAGTGTCATCAGAAATATCACACACTTGAACTTTGCTTGTCCCCAAGCAAATCGTACTCACAATCATATAACTCAACGAAAACCAGAAAGCATCACTCATTCTTGATCTTAGTACTGGATCATAAATAACTTACAAGGTCAACAATAGCATGAGAGAATCCTAACCACATCAACATCCAAGAACATCATACAATCCAATCCAAGTATAAACAACTAACCATGCATTTGATAATATTTTTAAACTTTGAATGCTTCTACCATCAACTTGACATACCCTTTAAGAGCTTTTGCCTTATTCAAACACACTCTTTTTATCTTTTTTTTTCCAAAATTTTCTCTTCTTGCAAACAACTATTTTTTCTCCTTTTCCAAAATTTTCTTGTGGTGGAGATTTCTTTTTGAACTTTAACCTTATTGGTTGAACAGGGGTTTGGAAAGCTTTATATTTGCCCTTAAGAGCACATCCTCAAGTTGGCAATCAATTCAACGGGTGAAAATTTTACTTTTACTAGAGGAACTAGCATCACCTTGTAGGAATTCTCCACTAAAGCTCAGCTAGTATCTCTTCTAAAACTAGATTTTGTGCAATGAAAAGATGCCTCATACGTTGGGCTTACCTCTCACTTTATTTCTCAATATAGCATGACAAATTTTGAAAGATACCAACATGTCTTGATAGGTAAAATTTGTATTTTTCTAGAAGATACCGTTCACCCTTTTGAAAAAAAAAAAAAAAAAGAACAGAGACTCTTTTGCATAATAAGAAATCTACAAAATTGCATTCAAACACATCAAATTGTCATTATATCTCATTGACTATCACATCATTCATAGTCACTACACTATCCTCCCTAGATTGAATGACATTCCCTAGAATCATAGATTCAAAGTAAGATGAGTTGTGAAAAGCTTGTAGGGGATGACTAAAAGTCATTGGATGGAAAACATCTTTAGGATTTTTAATTTTTTTTTTCCACATAGATTATAACCAAAGATTGTGAAATTTAATGACAAAAGATATGCCATGTATCAAGAATAATCAAGTAACATGTGGCACCCAATTCCACCCACACTTTAAAATGGACATTGTCCTCAATGGACTAAAAGATAGCGAGATATGGAAAAGTTTGAAGCAGGTTACACAACTTGTCAATCAAATTTAGAAAATAGATTGAGGATGCTCGATCATGGTCTCCATGGCTTTTACGATGCTTTCATCGGCGTGGGAGTAGCTTTCTTTGTCCTTTTCATCTTCTTTAGGAGGTCTCTTGCCTTCTTCTTCCAAAGATTGAGTTATATACTCATCTTCTTCTCTGTTGGCATGTTGTTGATTGATAGCATCGTATTTACACATGTTTGCACCCTTGTTTCTTGACTTTTTTAGCTCGAATTTGTGGTTTCTTGGACTGTTTTAAGCTAGATTGTGTTCCTTTGTCACATTTCAGGTCCTAGCATGTAAATTGAAGCATAGGCGCAAGTTTCAAGTCAATCGGAGATCATTTGGCAATTCGGGAGAAGAAACACGAGCATGACCTGAGGAAGAATGGACTTCTACCTCATATATGGACAAAAATCATGGAATCTTGTCATGAAAAGAAAGAGGGCAAGACCATGAGCGTTTGAAATCAAACGACGATTGATTCGGAGTCCGGACGAGGGAGAAACGAAGCATTAAACAGGAGCGGAGGAAGAAATACGGGCATGAGAAATACGACCGTATTTGCCCCTCCCATGCCCGTATTTTCACTGCCGAGAGGAGCCTTGGATGCACTGAAACTTAACCAAAACGCGTGTTTTGGGCAAAATACGGGCATGGAAGAATTACGACCGTAATTCAGCCCGTATTTCACCAAGAATCGGGTTTTTGAGGCAGATTCGAGCCAAAGGAAGAGGATTCGATTTTCTGGAGCAAAAACAGAGTTTTAGAGAGAGAAAGAGCGAAGAACAAACCCTAGAGCTATTTTGGAGTGGATTTCTCATCATTGAAGCCCAGATTGCGTCCCTAGGAGTGAAGATTGACATCCCAGAGCAGATTTTCCTCATCTTTATGAGTATGACTACTCTGATTTCTGTTTTCCTTTCTCTCTCTATGGAGTAGAACCTTCTCTCACTTGGGTATGAAGAACCCTAGTTCCTTGTGTTAGGGATTTGATTGTAATGACTTGGGATGATATTACTGTTTGATTTTAATCGAATGATGCATGTTTATCGAATTGATTGGAGTCTGATCAGCTTTTCTCAATTTCTGCTGCAACCTGAGATAGATAGAATCTGATTAGGTTGTTAGAGCCTCTTCATTCGATAGTAGGAGACTTGGCTATACGAGAGTTAGCCAGTTTACTGCTTTGTACTGGAATTCAATTCCAGTAGTGGAGTTCTGTGTTCATAGCCTCAGCTTTCTATCCCGGTGAAGACTAGTCGTCTGCCGGGTAGTTAGACTGAGAGGGCTTGGTCAGCTTAAGAGATTCCAAGCTACCTGTCGGATCTTCCGCAGTCTAATCAACAGTAAATCAACCCAGGGAATTGCAATTGAACCTAACTAAGGGGCTAGGGGGACTCATTCCCGAGTGACTCTTACCTGCTTTTGAAAACCGAACCATTTACTGCTTTCTTACTTGCTTTTGCTTTTAAACAACAATCATCTCGAATTAGTTTGCTAGATAATAGAGAATCACGGAGTAAGCAGTAGATCTAGACCCCGGGTTTGATAAATAAGCTTGCCTGTTACTGCATTGTCCGGACTGCGATTACACTTGGTCGCAGTTTGGTGTTTTGTGTTTTAGGCGTGTCAAGTTTTTGGCGCCGTTGCCGGGGACCTCTAGGTTATTGTGGAAACGTGAAAGTCTGTTACTTTAGCATTTACTTTTATGCATCCTCTTCTTTTCCACCCTTGCTTTTCACTTGGGTATTTGTTTTTGTTGGTGCAGATATGATACATGGATTCTCAAGGCTTCTCCAACCATCAGGGGTATCCACCACCACCCGAGTGGTATTACCCCGAGACTTCCTGGAGCAACCAAGGAGGAGAAACTATGGAGTCTGGTTTCAGTACCAACCCCCCAACTACGAAGAACAATCAGAATCTTGGGTATTTCAAGAACAATCTCATTATCAAGAAGAATTCCTCCCACAACTAGAAGGGCCAGCAGATCTTGATTTAGCCACAGCCTTCCCGGGCCATCTAGCAGAGCCATGCTACACTCCACAGCCAGATCCAAACTATCACTTGAGACTTCTCGTGGAGCAGATTGCTCGAGTACCTGATAGATCCTTTTCCAAGATGGATCCTCATATCCAGGCAATTGCCCAAACTAACTTCTCCTTTCCCCGTGAAACAGAGGAGACCCTTCGGAGCATCAAGAAGCACATAGAGGTCATTGAGAAAGCTTATGCACAGTTTTCTCAAGATAAACTTTATGCTACAATACAAGCAGAGAAGGAGGAAGAAGAAGTCAATCATGAGGATGTGGAGCATACAGAAATTGTCACGAAGAGCTCCCGTGATGATCATGATCAGAAATATCCTGTTGTAGCCGGCCATACCTTTCCACATCCCACAGCCTTCCCGGGCCATCTAGCAGAGCCATGCTACACTCCACAGCCAGATCCAAACTATCACTTGAGACTTCTCGTGGAGCAGATTGCTCGAGTACCTGATAGATCCTTTTCCAAGATGGATCCTCATATCCAGGCAATTGCCCAAACTAACTTCTCCTTTCCCCGTGAAACAGAGGAGACCCTTCGGAGCATCAAGAAGCACATAGAGGTCATTGAGAAAGCTTATGCACAGTTTTCTCAAGATAAACTTTATGCTACAATACAAGCAGAGAAGGAGGAAGAAGAAGTCAATCATGAGGATGTGGAGCATACAGAAATTGTCACGAAGAGATCCCGTGATGATCATGATCAGAAATATCCTGTTGTAGCCGGCCATACCTTTCCACATCCCACAGCCTTCCCGGGCCATCTAGCAGAGCCATGCTACACTCCACAGCCAGATCCAAACTATCACTTGAGACTTCTCGTGGAGCAGATTGCTCGAGTACCTGATAGATCCTTTTCCAAGATGGATCCTCATATCCAGGCAATTGCCCAAACTAACTTCTCCTTTCCCCGTGAAACAGAGGAGACCCTTCGGAGCATCAAGAAGCACATAGAGGTCATTGAGAAAGCTTATGCATAGTTTTCTCAAGATAAACTTTATGCTACAATACAAGCAGAGAAGGAGGAAGAAGAAGTCAATCATGAGGATGTGGAGCATACAGAAATTGTCACGAAGAGCTCCCGTGATGATCATGATCAGAAATTCCTGTTGTAGCCGGCCATACCTTTCCACATCCCACACCGAGCGCTGAAAAAGTGGGCACGAGTGAGGAGATGCAAGCTGATATTATTGAAAAGATTGAATGGCGACTTGCTCTCCAATCCGTGCTAGAAGAAGAAGAGCGAGAAAGGATGAGGAAAGAAGTTAAGGAGGATGACGGAAGTGAATTAGAGAAAGTTCTTGATCTTTTCCCAGGGGAGGAATCAAATTCTGAGGAAGGAAGGAGGGTTGAAGAAGCGAGTGGTGTCCAGGCTGAGGATGAAGTTGAGGTGGAAGAGGTTGCACCGACCATGATTTACATGTGATATCTCCACCAAACTTTGAGGAGCTGCTTGGCAAGGACCCATTTGCAGTGTCTCTTTGCCAGACCAAGGCCACATCAACATCGGTCCCTCTAGGTGGACGCAATGGTGGTTGGTCGATGCTATCATATCTGGTTTGGGGCAATGAGACGAGTGAGGAAGAAAAGAAGAGGTCTCGCGGGTGGATACTTCATATTCATCAAGTACACGAGCCTACATCACCTGTCATACCACCTGCTTGTGACTTGAGACTCCTCATCATCGACGAGAACCTCAACTTCAAAGAGGTTCTAGCATGGACCGAAACTTAGGAGCCACCGTCCGGCTCACGACGTAAAGAAGCGCTTGTGGGGAGGCAACCCCATCAAGGTTTGTTTTCCTTTCGTTTGTTTTCGGTTTGTCCACTTGGAACTATGGTTTCTATCACCCAGTTTGTTTTGATGACTCTAGCCCTGCTGACTGGTCTGATTTCCAGTCCCCCGACAGTCCGTATTTCCGGTAACATCGTTTCCCCATATCTTTCCCTCTACTCCATTGAGGGCAATGTCGTGCTTATGTGTGTGTGTGTGTGGGGGGGGGGTGTTTATCTATTGTTGACTGCTAGATGAGTCTGTGTGCTTGGAGCATATTCCGTTGTCCAAATCTCGAGATTTGAGGGCTCCAAGTACTGCTGTTTGCTTGATCGTATTGGCACTGTGGGTTTAATTGGTTGACACGCCCCTGGGGGTGTATGTTATCAAAGTCACGCAGCTAACGACTCAATCGAAGGATCGATTGAGCTCGAATCAAGAACGAAACGTTCTTAATATGAACTTGGATAAAACGGAACCAAAAGGACGATTCCACACCTGGGTACGCTCAATCGGATTATAAGGTAGATGCCCGACCACGATTGAAGTGACTATTCAATCGATACAAGAGCTCAACGAGTTTGAAATCCACCAAACTCAACACAAGTCGCAACTTGCACAAAACCAAACGGTTTCTTTTCTATTCAATCAACTCTATCTTTACAACGAAAACTAGAAGGTATTTAAAGGCAAATAAACCTAATACAATCCTAATATAACTTGGAAACAGTTAAGGTAAAATTCTACACTAAAAAGGACATAAAATTTGGGTTTAAACTCCTTTTCTTCAAGCGCAAGTAAGCTGCTAGCAACAGTCCAAAAGCAGCTTTCATACTAACATCGCGCCTTTCGTTCAATGCCTTCCAGAGGTCCAATTCTTCATCCAATTCCTTCCCTTTGTTCACAAACATACCTAGTTTCATGTTGAGGAAGCCTTTGGACTTGAATCAGATCCATACTCCTCGAATTAAGCTCCAAAGTAGGCTTCGCAAAACAGTTTCCAGACTTAACCATTTTCTGGCAGTTTTCCAGTTTTGAGGTAGCAACTTTGAGGTCTTGGAAAACAACCTTAATGACATCTTCTGAAACCCAAAAGCATACCATTGGAAACATGGTAACTTCATCTGTAAAACAAACCTTTAAACATGAATTTCCACCTAGCCAATTGAGAGAACAATGCCTCCAAAGTATGTATCCTGAACACGGATTTTGACTTAGCCAAATTCTGCCCTTCTTCTTCCCAACTTCGATAGCTTCTTCATCAAGTAAATTAAACGTTTATAATGGCCCATTTGGGATCATATCAGGCTCCCCCTCTTCAAAAAGCTTTGACCTCAAAGCTTGAAGCTTTGTTTTGCCAAAATCGGCACAAAATCCCCCCAAATCGGGTCACAAAAGTGGTATGTTGAACTTGCAATTTCGAAGTTCAAATCATCGTTGAATTGCGATCTTGCTGCCGTTTGCCACGATGTGAGCTTCATCACAATCGTGAGGCTCCAATGGACCTTCCCCACACAAAAATTTCGTTCAAACGAACCGAAGGCACAAAATTCCAGATTTCCGGTTTCCGGCGACGGAAAGGATTCCGGTGAACTCCTCCAAATTGGGGATTCCTTCTCGGGGCCTTCTCGATCAAATTGGTTGTTCGCAATCAACTCGCCTGGCTCCCATAAAACGATTCCGACCTTTCCCAGCCATCGAGGTTCTCCAAATCGCCCCAATTCATTACTCCCATATTTCCCGCCGTCGTCAAGGTTTGAATTTCCAGAATCCGGCGAAGGAAACCCAGAAACCGGCGAGGTGGAACAAAATTTGGGCGTTTTCGATGTAGTGATTCTAGAGTCGAATTGATGACTCCTAAAGCTTCCTAGGACGTCTCCAATTGATCCTGCATCAACCAATTGCGTCGACTCGTCCTCAATCACTCCAACCATTAAGCTCGATCTTTCTTCATTGTTGGGCACTTTCAGAGCAAATTCTGGTCGATCGGGCTTCTGTAACCCAGTCCTGTTCGTCCCAATCCAGCCTTCGTGTGAGTTTCGAGGGATTATTTGGAACGTTTCTGAAGCTTTGGATTGGTTCGAATCGTCCTGCAACACTGCAACCAATTCAGCGAATTTTGCTTCTTGTTTCCGCGTTTGAAAGAGGAGTATAATCTCGATTTAGATTCTGCAAAGCGGAACGATTTGTGACAGTTTGATCAATTTGAGAGCTTCCTACAGCTGTAGGGAACGTTCTGGGCCGGTTTGCTTGGATCGAATCACTCTCCAGAGCTCCAGCCACGATGCCCTCTCTCCTGCTCTGTCTTCTCGTGGAAAAACAGAGGTTCCCTGCTGCAGAACACGGACTCTTCCCTTTGGCAACAAACTTGGGCTCGAGCCTCGCTCCCCCAGCTATGTGGGCTTCTCCTTGACTTTTCATCATTCTTTCAGGCCCTGGGAACTCGTTTGATGGCTCATTGTGCGCCGATTCCCGTTCATCATCGTGACAACACTGCTTGCGTCGACGCTCTGTTTTTACGGCAAAAAACAGGGGTCGTTGCAGCCGGCCTGAGTCCTTGTTGAATTGCTCCTCAACGTCAACGGTTTCATCAACAGGGCCGTCTTATACTCTTCCTGGAGTCGTCTGACCTTATTCAAATCGTCAGCATCTTGTTCCTGCGACAAAGGAATCAAAACAAACGTTTTGTTTTGTTTCCGAAGTCTGAATTTTCTGCTTCTTCTGCTAACAAATTCAACCTGTCGATTTCGAAACCAAGGCTGCCCCAACACGATATGGCTGGGCAGATTGTAAACCATGTCGCAAAGAATCTGGTCTTCGTACTGGCCAATCGAGAATTTCACATCCACATGTGAAATCACAAAACTTGGGTATTTCTCGTACGGTAATTGAACGGTGTAGGGAGCTGGATGTAAACGTGATTGCAGCCCTAACTTGCTCACGACCGTGGACGAAATCAAATTCCTCTCCCTTCCTCCATCCACGAGAACTAAACACAACTGCTCCTCGATTAAACAACCCGTGAAGATCATAGATGGTAACCACTCTGATGCTGCCATTGTAACTCTGTTTGCGCTAAATCTTCACACGAACACAGCCTTGATCAATCCTTCCTTGCCCTGATGACTCACTCCTACTGTCACTCTAGAAAATGGCCAAGTGTAACCACTTCCTAAAGCGTAGTATAGCGGGTTTGGGTTTTATTGTCAACCCGGGTCCTAGATGTGATGACTACTCGGTGAATTCTCGTTATCTAGCAGTGAACTTTTAGTGCAAATTCAAGGAAACAAAAACACAAAGCAAGTAAACGGTTGTTGTCAAGTCAAGAGAGGTCAACCGGATATGGTTCCCCCTAGACTGCAGTTAAGTCGGATTGCAATTTACCAAGTTCAGTTTTCATGAAAGTTATACTGCGGAAGGTTCTTAATTAGCCCGAAGTCTCGACTAAAGGTCTCCAGACCCTCTCAATCTGAGTCTCTAGCGGGCGACTAACCTCCACCGGAGTAAACAGATTGAGGCCCTAACGAACCAAACCTCCACTACCGAATTGAATTCGGTACAGAATAGCGAATTGGCTCCTCGACTAAAGTCACCAATTCACCACCTTCGATTAAGGATACTCTATCAACCTAGGTAGATATTCTCATTCTAGGTCAAAGCAGAAACAACAGGAATTTGATCAGGATTCAAGTCATTCAATCATTCAAACCTCAATCGAATATAATCAATTCACAAACTCTGTACTTGGGTTCATACAATCAGACCTAGCATACAAATCTAGAGTTCCCCATACCAGATGAATGGGGGAACTACTCCATAGAGAAAGAAGCAAAAGCAGATTCAGACGCGGAAAATCATACTGTGAAGATGGATTTTTGCTCCTGGGACGTTTAAATCGGCACTTCTCCAAGCTCAAAGCCGGGCTCCAAATGGTGATGAAGATCAAACTATGGCACTTGGGAACTCTGGTTCGTACGCTTTCCTCTCTCTAGGGATCGCTTTCTCTCTCAAAAACTCGAAACCCTTCAATGTTGGCCTTCTTCTCCTTAAATTGGCTGCCTGGTCCGCGATACCCGGATCAAAATACCCGGTCGGGTATTTCGGGTTTCGACCGGGTATTTGCAAAACGCGCCGCTTTGGTAAAGCTAAAATCCCCGGTCACTTCCATAATCCCCGACCGGGGATTTAAGTCATCTGCCCGGGCCCCTCTCTGTTTCTCGGGCGCCCAAAATAGTGAATACCCGGTCGGGTATTTGGCCACCTGACCGGGTATTTTCCTCCTGCGGCTCACTTTGTCCCAACTTCGCTCCTTTCGACCAGAACTCGTTTCTCCGCCTCGATTTCAACGCCGGGGCCGGAAATATGACATAAACCACACACCCTAGCGTGAAATCGGCTTAAAACACTAGAATCCACATCTCAAACGGCTTCAGAATGGGGTGAAAACATGTGTAGTTATTGGTCTATCAAACTCCCCCACACTTAACCGTTTGCTTGTCCCTAAGCAAACCAAGTCAGACACCAGGTAAGCTCAAAACTTTTCAATCAAGCAGGCTTTAGGGCAAATCGTATCGGCACAAAACACGTGGATCATACTAGCTTCCGATCATTAACACATGGCAACTCGAATGAAAACCTAGACAACCACCACAGACGACATTCGAATGCAATAAAGTCGAGCAAAGGAAGAGTTCTCTCTTGTTCACCAACCAACCTAGACTTGACTCAACCACTTGTTCAAAACAGTCACTTCATGCACAAAGCTCAAGATATCAGAATTAAAACCGAGGAATCTAGGTCCTCACCGGGGTAAAGAAATATAGAGAAAATGAGAAAATGAATCGCTCACTCTCTACCAGTGGGGTCAGGACAAATTGATGCGAAAATGCGCATGCTTAGTCTCTCAATCCCTAACGTCTCTTCACCATGAATGCAGCCTCTAAATGCTAGAGTTCACAAAAGGGGTGTTACCACTAACTAATCCGGAGGTCTTAGACACAGGTTCAAATGACTGGCTAGGGTCTTGGACATGGGGAAAAGGCCTTTTAGGTGGTGGCAGTTATAGCACAAGGTTCCACATTTCCAAACCCGACAAAACCATAAACAAGCAAACCAGTAACTTCCGTTATGCTATTCTGCATTAATCAAATTCTTTAGGGCACAAGAGCGAAGGAGGTTATATGAATGTTAGCATTTCCAAGCCAGACTGCTAAGAAACACTACTTAATGGGCATTATTCAGATTTTTGGTAGTGGCTCTCTTTTGCTTTCAATTTTTCTTTGTTTTTCTTTCATTTTTCTTTTCATTTCTTAAGAGAGCCACCACTTCTGCACATATTTCAAACATCTGCCCAACTTTTAAGCACTACCTCCAACACTCACATAGACTTTAGCAGAAACAGCAGAGAATATGTAAAAACCACTCTGTGGAACCTTCTAAAAGATGCAACAAGGGTGATTTTTTCATTATAGACCAAAAGAAAGGATAACACACGGCTCAAAGGGGCTGACTAGGGGATATGACACATCAGGACAGTCAGTTTTGGGCGTGGGCTAATCCTATGCCCCCATCATCTTAGCTAGTGACAACGTGAATGCTACACATCATGGAAGAGGGATCTATCGCACAAGAAAGAAACGAGCAGGCTCAAATCTCACATGGCTACCTATATGCTCTATCTCACATTCTGATACCCTGAACTAGATGCATAAACGACTGTCAAAAGCAAGTGATCAAATGCAAGTCGCAGTTGGTAAGCAAACAGTTGAAAACTGAACCCCTACACAACTCTACTACACATCTCAGTCATCATAATAGGCTGTCTTAGTCACACTCAAGTTGTCATGCATCGAGTCAAAAGCCATTCAATCTACTAATCACATCCACAGTGCCAATACGATCAATCATCAAGCAACCAGCAGTGCTTGGAGCCCTCAAATCTCGAGATTTGGACAGTGGACTAGGCTCCAAGCACACAAACAGATCGAACGCAGTCAAAAGATAAACATCATCCCCCCCACACTTAAGATCGACATTGCCCTCAATGGAGAAGAGAAAAAGAAAGGGGAACGATGTTACCGATGTGCACAGGCAGAGCGAAAGGAAGCCAAAAAGCTCAAACACATACGTTAGGTCCAATGGTCAGCCCAATAGTACAGCATCCAAAATGAAAAGAAAAAGAAACAAAAACCGACACAAAACAGTTTGCATGCTGACAAAGGCCAAAAACACTCAAAACATGCCCCTAGGGCCCTCCAAGACCGGAGAAGTCAATCTGGTTCATGAGGTCGTCGTCGCCATCCTCCGGTGGCTGCTGTGGTGGTGAATGATCCCACCGGGTGGTGCAGTGGTGCTCCTCTGGAGGGTGACAAGCCTGGAGCAGGTGCTCCGAGTACTCCATCAGACGGCATCCACGATCACTCTCCCGCTCGATGAGAGCACTAGTGACTCCCATGCTGGTCTCCAAGCGGCCAAGGCGCTCATCAACTCCCGTCATCCTGGACCGGTACTCGGCCTGGTGGGTCGAATACTGCTGGTAGAACTGGACCTGATGGTCCATGAGCTGCTGGTTCTGAAGACCGAGCTGCTGGAACTGGAGCCCCATCTGCTGGAACTGCTCCGTGAAGAAGTCCATGGACGGGCCGGAGGCCATCGACGGACCAGAAGGACCAGAGGAGGACTCACCTCTCACCGGTCTCCGTTGAGGCTGAAGATCCCCTGGTGGGGAGAGCGGGGGCTCCGGCTCGTCGACATCCATGGCGCCGTCATCATCATCATCAGCATCCTTATCGACCTCCTCTCCTGAATAGTCATCATCCTCCTCGTCCTCATCAAGATCCACAACCTCCTCAGGGGGCATAGAAAGCCCATCCACCCAGGTGCGGATGTCGTCAGTGGCCAGGAGGCATGCACTGTGGAGCACGTCCCGGCTGAGGGGTGCGGAGCCGCCCTGTTCAGAAGCATCATGAAGCCCATCGAAGCTGATCCCGAAATGGCGTGCCAACCGGGTGATCAGGGGACCACAGAAGAGGTGGGTGGGATTCCCGTGGCACCGGGAGAAGGTGGTGGCCACGAAAGATCCCAAGTGGAGCATCTGCTCCGGATCCCCCATCGAGTACATGGCGTACAACACCCGCTTCGGAATCTTATGTGAGCCGGTGGCGTTGGGGACGATGGAGCGGGTGATCAGCAGGTTCAGAATGTGCCACTCCGGCCTGAGGGTGCTGACGTAGGTCTGGCCAGCCTCGAAGAAGTCATCCCGATAGGCGACCCTGACTACACTGCTGTAGAAATGATCCTGGTTCCAGTTGGTCGGGTTCGGGAGCTCGACCGTGTGGCCATCGAACGGGTGGTACTCGATCCCCAATGCGTAGGCCAACCCGTCAATGGTCAACTCCCGGGGATGGCCACCCAACCTGAATGTCACCGCAAAGGCGTCCCGGGGCTTCTTGCGGTCATAGCGAAATTTGGTGTAGAACTCCCACACCAGCTCCGTGTATGTGGGCTTGTCTATGGCAAGCAGTGTCCACCAATCGCGGTGACTGATGGCGGTGCAGAGCTCCTGCAAGCAGTGGAGCTGCTCGAACACCGCCCACTCGAGATGGTGGTGGCGCTCCAGTTTTCCTCGAATCACCTTGCGGAACTGGTCCGCGTACTCCCGGTAAGGGCGCAAGCCCTGCACAAATGGATGATCGAGGGACATGGTCCTACACAAACAACAAACCAAAAGTGGAGCCAAGAAAAAATATTGTCAGGACCAACGGCATGGGGTCAGCACTTCCCCCACACTCAGGCTCACCTAGGCTAACAGTTAAGCACAGCCGGTTGAATTGAAATCAACTCAACCGGAATTCAAGGCAATACCATAGAATCAACCACAATAAGCACACGGGCAGCACATATACCACATATAAATCCATGCAAGCTCAATCATCCCTCACCCTACTCTAAATCAGGCAGGCAAACACAGTTCTCGGTCCTATAATCTACAGTTCGATTTTCCATGAACTAGCAATGAACAGGAAACACACCTGGAAACACAAGGAGAACTGTAGCTAGGACGCGAGGAAAGGGTGAGGAACGCGAGGGGGGCGAAAAAAATTGCCCGGAGGGCTCGCCGGAAAATGGCCGGCGAGTCGCCGGAAAATGACCGGCGGCGGCCAAAGAGGTGAGAGGGGAGAGGATTTGAGAGGAGAGAGAGGAGGAATTTTGGAAAAAATGAGGGTAGAGAGAGAAATGACCGGGGGTTTCCTTTAAATAGGAAAAATCCCCGGTCGGGTCTCACAAATACCCGGTCGGGTATTTGTGAGTCCTCGACCGGGGCTCGCTAAACGCAGCGTGTAAGGTCTCTAAAACCCCCGGCCTCGAACCAAAAATAACCGGTCGGGTATTTTTGGGACGAGGTCGGGTATGTTAGTTAAAACACTGCGTTCAGGGGCTTGGGAATCCCCGGCCGCGAACCAAAAATACCCGGTCGGGTATTTTTGGGACGAGGTCGGGTATTTCCCCTTTTTCCCCCCCGAGAAACAGAGGGGGCTCAGAGCGTGAGCCAAAAATACCCGGTCGGGTATTTTGGCCCACGACCGGGTATTTCCCCCAATTCGGCCAAAAACTCATTTTGCCCAAAATTTCAACCTCTCGTGCACGAAAACACCAAATCGAGGCGTCAACGACGACCGAACTTCACTACAGACATGCAACTGACTCGACACGACACAAAAAACTCAGAAAAAAGGGAAAAGAAAATGCAAACCGTGGTGGGGTTGCCTCCCCACAAGCGCTTCTTTACCGTCTTTTAGCTGGACGCCCATGGCGGAACTAAGGGTCCGCGAGTTCCACCACCAACTCCGCACGTTCGACCTCGTCTCCCAGGTAGAGTTTGAGACGATGGCCATTCACTTTAAACGGCTCAGTCTGCGGGTTGGCAATCTCAATAGTGCCATACGGGAACACCTGGGTGACCGTGAACGGTCCAGACCACCGGGAACGGAGTTTTCCGGGAAAGAGTTTCAGGCGAGAGTTATAGAGGAGAACTCGATCACCAACCTGGAACTCTTTCGGACCCCTCAACCGGGCATCGTGCAGGCGCTTAGTGCGCTCCTTGTACAGCCGGGTGTTCTCATAGGCGTGGTAACGCCACTCTTCCAGCTCCAACATCTGCATTTTTCGCTCAATACCTGCAACACAAACATCCAAGTTGAGCAGCTTAAGGGCCTAGAAGGCCTTGTGCTCTAGCTCCACGGGCAAATGGCATGCCTTTCCATAGACAAGCCGGTACGGTGAAGTACCAATGGGTGTCTTGTAGGCAGTGCGATACGCCCACAGAGCATCATCGAGCTTGGTGGACCAATCTTTGCGGGACTGATCCACCGTTTTCTCCAGGATCCGCTTGAGCTCCCGGTTCGTCAGCTCGGCCTGGCCACTGGTCTGGGGATGGTAGGCCACGGACACCTTGTGAGTCACACCATAGCGAGACAATAGTTTATCAAATTGGCCCTGGAAATGGGTGCCTCTATCGCTTATGATCGCTCTAGGTGTCCCGAACCGGGAGAATAGCTGCTTCAAAAAACCACAAACACGTCTAGCATCATTAGTGGGCAAAGCTTGCGCCTCAGCCCACCTAGAGACGTAGTCAACAGCAACCAGAATATAGGTGCTACCAAAAGATGGAGGGAAGGGGCCCATGAAGTCGATACCCCAGACATAAAAAATCTCACAAGTTATAAACACATTATGGGGCATCTCATCACGGGCAGAGATGTTACCTGACCTCTGGCATCGGTCGCACCTGCGTGCGAAGGCGTCTGCATCCTTGAAGAGCGTGGGCCAGTAAAAGCCCGACTGGAGCACCTTCCTCGCCGTGCGGTTTCCTCCGTGATGACCGCCAGTAGGTCCCTCATGACAGTGAGATAAAATGCCCTCCATCTCACTCTCCATAACACAACGACGGATGATCCCGTCGGCTCCGATCCGAAAAAGATGAGGGTCATCCCAGAAGTAGTACTTCAGATCGGAGAAAAACTTCCTCTTGGCGTGAGTTGCCATCCCCTTGGGCAGCTGCTGTCCCACCAAATAGTTCGCAATCTCATCATCAACCTCTCATCTGGGAGAAGGAACGAAGTTGCTCGACTGAAAGGAGAGGAGGGGAATATGTTCGACCGTAGGGAGAAGGGAGAGGGGGGAAGTGACTCGACTGGTTGGAGAGATCTCCTATGACTAAGCTTCAAGTGAAACAGAAAAATCTTTGACTAGGCCTAAATGAAAGATAAATAAAGCAGTCTAATTGTCTTTTGGATATCTTTCTCTTCAAATGAGGTTTTTCGATCAAGAGCAACTTCGCACCTTCTCCCTACGGTCGAACATATTCTAAACCTTCGAGCTCACTACTTCGTTCCTGGGAAGGAGTCGTCAATCTCCTCCACGAGGTTGTCCGCAGGTGGTGCGTCCAACCGGGAGAGGTGATCAGGTGCAACATTTTCTGCTCCCTTCTTGTCTCGGATCTCAATATCAAACTCCTGCAGTAGTAAGATCCATCGTATGAGCCGAGGCTTGGCATCGGTCTTGCTCATCAGGTATCTAATCGCGGAGTGATCTGTGTACACGGTCACATGGGACAAGACCAGAT
This sequence comes from Linum tenue, assembly GCA_946122785.1. Lineage (NCBI taxonomy): Eukaryota > Viridiplantae > Streptophyta > Magnoliopsida > Malpighiales > Linaceae > Linum > Linum tenue. The sequence goes on along the minus strand of CAMGYJ010000006.1, from coordinate 3,441,993 downwards.
AGGGGCGAAATTTATCGAAGGCAAACACCACTGCAAGCAGCTCCTTCTCTGTGGTGGTGTAGTTCTCCTGGGCATCATTCAGAGTCTTCGAGGCGTAGTAGATAGGTCGGAAGTGTTGATCTCGCCTCTGCCCCAAAACAGCTCCAACAGCAAAGTCACTGGCGTCGCACATCAGCTCAAATGGTAGGGACCAGTCAGGAACAACCATGATAGGAGCCTGGGTGAGCTTCTCCTTCAAGGTGGTGAACGCCGCTGTGCAAGCATCAGTGAACTGGAAGGGGGCATCCTTCTCCAGAAGCTTAGTTAGGGGCAGGGCGATCTTCGAAAAATCCTTGATGAACCGCCTATAGAAACCTGCATGGCCAAGAAAACTCCGGATCCCCTTAACAGATGTAGGAGGAGGCAGCTTGCTGATAGTCTCAATCTTTGCTCTGTCCACCTCAATCCCCATCTTGGAGATCTTATGCCCAAGAACTATGCCTTCTCGAACCATGAAATGACACTTCTCCCAACTCAGTGCCAGGTTCGTTTCTTCACACCGTTTAAGAACAAGTTCCAGGTTATGGAGACAGTGAGAGAAGGAGTCTCCATAAACCGAGAAATCGTCCATAAACACCTCCATGATCTCGCCGACCAGACGGTCAAAGATGGCGAGCATGCATCGCTGAAAGGTGGCTGGGGCGTTGCATAGCCCGAATCGTCCATAAGCAAATGTGCCGAAGGGGCAGGTGAAAGTGGTCTTCGCCTGGTCCTCCGGTGCTATAGGGATCTGAAAATACCCGGACATCCCATCCAGGAAGCAGTAAAATTCGTGCCCCGCCAATCTCTAGCATCTGATCAATGAACGGCAGCGGGAAATGGTCCTTCTGAGTAGCGTCGTTAAGGCGCCGATAGTCGATGCACACACGGTACCCAGTCACCGTGCGCATCGGGATGAGCTCGTTCTTCTCGTTAGGCACCACAGTCATCCCACCCTTTTTAGGCACCACCTGGGTGGGACTGACCCACTCGCTGTCAGAAATGGCGAAGATGATCCCCGCGTCCATCAGCTTCACGATCTCCGCCCGAACCACAGCCTCCAGGTTCGGTGTCAATCTCCTCTGTGGCTGCCTCACTGGCCGAATCTCATCCTCCAGCAGTATCCGGTGCGAGCAAAAGGAGGGGTTGATCCCCCGGATGTCTGTGATCTTCCATGCTAAAGCTCGCTCGTACTGCTTCAACAAGGCCACCAGTCTGGTCTTCTGCTCGGGTGTGAGGGTCGAGCTGATGATGACTGGCAGCTTATTCCCCTCCCGTAGAAATGCATACTCCAAATGAGGAGGGAGGGGCTTAAGCTCCAGCTCTGGTGGTTCCTCCAAGGAGGTGGTGATGCGAGTGGAGGATGAGATCGGTTTTAAACAGCCTGTCGCCCTCCAAGAAGGGGCCACTCTCCAATGCGGCCAACTGCTCCGCCAGCTGCGGCTCCTGCGATGCCTGCTCACCTAGCAAAATACAACGCTCAAGAGCATCATCAGTACCCGCACTCGTGATGACGAGTGCGGTCTCAAAATCGGTAAGCACATCACAGTAGTCTATGTCATCATGCAAATGAGAATGTTTCCCATTGTCAGACACAGAAAAAGTAGCTTGTTCATCACCAGCACGCAAGATCAATTTACCACTATGCACATCAATAAGCGCCTTGGCGGTGGCGAGAAATGGTCTACCCAAAATCAAAGGCACATCCACATCCTCATTTATATCCAAAATAACAAAATCAACTGGATATGTGAATGCACCGACATTAACAAGCAAGTCCTCAATGATACCCCTAGGATGCACGATAGAACGATCAGCTAACTGAATGCTCATCCTAGTAGCTCTAGGTTCACCTAGGTCTAGCTTCTTAAACAATTTATAGGGCATGACGTTTATGCTAGCGCCTAGGTCCGCCAAGGACTTTCCTACATGCATGCTGCCATGCTAACAAGAGGGATAGTGAAACTCCCTGGGTCTTTGCGCTTCTCGGGCAGCTTGTTCTGCAGGATAGCAGAACACTCCTCGCTGAGCATCACTGTCGAAAGATCCCCAAGTTTCTTCTTGTTGGTGAGGAGGTCTTTCATGAACTTGGCATACTTGGGCATCTTCGACAGTGCCTCCACGAACGACATGCTGATGTTGACCTGCTTCAACATTGCCATGAACTTGGCAAACTCTGTCTCCAGCTTGTCTTTATGAAGTCGAATGGGGAAGGGCAGCTGGGGTGTATGCTCCTTAACCACAGGTTGCGGCTTGGGAGCAGGTGTTTCGCTGCCTTCCCCCACTTCTGCAGTATCAGCTGGAGGTGTTGAAGCATGGAGTGGGTCGTCTCGCCTGGACTGAGAAGGAGCAGCAGATATGGTCTTGCCACTCCTGGTGGTGATGGCGTCCAGCTGCTGGAGAGGGTCACGAGGATTAGGAACAGTGGTGGCAGGCAGAGTCCCTGGTGCCCTGGTAGTGTTCTGGCGAGCTAAGCTCCCAATCTGATTCTGTAGATCCTGTAGAATGGCACCTTGGTTTCTCTGGCCGGCCTCTAGTGAGGCTATGTTCTGATCCATCCTCGTGAAATTCGCCTGACTAGTGGTCATGAATGCATGCAAAATGTTCTTCAGATCAGCCATCTGAGTATCTGGAGCTGCGGCTGCTGGAGGCTGAGCAAACTGGCGCTGGGGCAACTGGAATGGCTGCCCTTGCCTAGGCTGGTAGGGCTGCTGCTGTTGAAAACCACCTGCTGGTGCTGGGAAACCAGGTGGTTTGTTGGTGTTGCTGCTCCAGGCAAAATTGGGATGCTGGCGCCATCCCTCATTGTAGGTACTGCTGTATGGGTCCAGGCGCCGAGCATTGGCGATGAAGTCCACCTGCTCTTGGGGAGTAGAGGAGTCCCTCATAGACTGACAATCCTCCACTAGGTGATTCGGGCTCTCACACCACTGACACTGAGCTACGGGAGGCGTAGCGACACCTCGGCCCGGAAGGAGACTGTTGGGCTGCTTCAACGTCTGCACCAACTCAGCCACCTGCTGCTCTAACCCGGACCTGGCCTCCATAGCATGCACTCCCCGGTCCTGGGAATTCCTGCCTCTGGTGTTCTGTCCCCAAGAATGATCTCGGGCAGCCAAGGTACTGATCATCTGGTTCAGCTCGGGTGGAGTCTTAGTAAGGATATCCCCTCCTGGGCATAGAGACTCAATCACCCTCTGGCTGTCTGGAGTGAGGGTGTTGTAGAAGTTCCCCACTGTGAATGCATCGCTGAAGCCATGATGGGGACACTGCCAGAAGTATCCCATGTACCGCTCCCATGCATCACGAAGTGACTCATCTGGCTCTTGGCGGAAGTGAGTGATCTCCCGCTGAATCTCCGTGGTCTTCGATGCCGGATAATACCTGTGCACGAACTTGTCAGCCAGATCGTCCCAAGAGGTGATGGACAATGGGGGCTGGGTCTCCAACCACCTCTTAGCATTCCCCGCCAGAGAATGGGGGAAGAGGTGAAGGCGGATTGCGTCATCCGGGACACCGTTCAGCTTGAACCCGTTCGTCAGCTGCAGAAAACGGGAAAGATGTACCCGAGCTTCCTCATCCTTCAAGCCATGGAACTGGATAGAGGAGGTAATGATTTGAATCCATCATGGCTTTATCTCGAAGTTGTTTGCAGGAATGGGCGGATAGAGGATGACCGGGCGGATGTCAGCAATCCGTGGAGTATAGTAGTACTCCAAGGTGGTGGTGGATGATGATGGGCCCTAGCTCCCTGGGGATTTGGGTCGTTCCCCAGGATCTGGTTCTGAGGGGGTGGGTTCTGATCGCCTTCCATCTCGTACTCGTCCTCGGATTCGCTGTTCAATTGGCCGTCTCTGCGCTCCACCGTAGCCAGTCTAGCTCGCTGTTGTCTCCGAAGTTGGGTGCAGGTGCGTTCAATCTCTGGATCCAACGGCAGTAAACCTCCCGACTGGCTACGGGTCATGCACTATCTGCACACAATCAAGCAATGCAAACCCGTGAAGGCACAAGTGGGAAAGAACAAACACTCAATGCGAAAATGAAAGTGCTAAAGTAACAGAAATCACTTTTCTTCAACAACCTAGCCGTTTCCCAGCAACGGCGCCAAAAACTTGACTCACTCCTACTGTCACTCTAGAAAATGGCCAAGTGTAACCACTTCCTAAAGCGTAGTATAGCGGGTTTGGGTTTTATTGTCAACCCGGGTCCTAGATGTGATGACTACTCGGTGAATTCTCGTTATCTAGCAGTGAACTTTTAGTGCAAATTCAAGCAAACAAAAACACAAAGCAAGTAAACGGTTGTTGTCAAGTCAAGAGAGGTAACCCGGATATGGTTCCCCCTAGACTGCAGTTAAGTCGGATTGCAATTTACCAAGTTCAGTTTTCTTGAAAGTTATACTGCGGAAGGTTCTTAATTAGCCCGAAGTCTCGACTAAAGGTCTCCAGACCCTCTCAATCTGAGTCTCTAGCGGGCGACTAACCTCCACCGGAGTAAACAGATTGAGGCCCTAACGAACCAAACCTCCACTACCGAATTGAATTCGATACAGAATACCGAATTGGCTCCTCGACTAAAGTCACCAATTCGCCACCTTCGATTAAGGATACTCTATCAACCTAGGCAGATATTCTCATTCTAGGTCAGAGCAGAAACAACAGGAATTTGATCAGGATTCAAGTCATTCAATCATTCAAACCTCAATCGAATATAATCAATTCACAAACTCTGTACTTGGGTTCATACAATCAGACCTAGCATATAAATCTAGGGTTCTGCATACCCAGATGAATGGGGGAACTACTCCATAGAGAAAGAAGCAAAAGCAGATTCAGACGTGGAAATCATACTGTGAAGATGGATTTCTGCTCCTGGACGTTTAATCGGCACTTCTCCAAGCTCAAGCCGGGCTCCAATGGTGATGAAGATCAAGCTATGGCACTTGGGAACTCTGGTTCGTCGCTTTCTCTCTCTAGGGATCGCTTTCTTTCTCAAAAACTCGGAACCCTTCAATGTTGGCCTTCTTTCTCCTTAAATTGGCTACCTGGTCGCGATACCCGGTCAAAATACCCGGTCGGGTATTTCGGGTTTCGACCGGGTATTTGCAAAACGCGCCGCTTTGGTAAAGCTAAAATCCCCGGTCACTTTCCATAATCCCCGACCGGGGATTTAAGTCATCTGCCCGGGCCCCTCTCTGTTTCTCGGGCGCCCAAAATAGTGAATACCCGGTCGGGTATTTGGCCACCTGACCGGGTATTTTCCTCCTACGGCTCACTTTGTCCCAACTTCGCTCCTTTCGACCCAGAACTCGTTTCTCCGCCTCGATTTCAACGCCGTGACCTGAAATATGACATAAACACACACCCTAGCGTGAAATCGGCTTAAAACACTAGAATCCACATCTCAAACGGCTTCAGAATGGGGTGAAAACTTGTGTAATTATTGGTCTATCACCTGACTTGAACCAGGCTCTGATACCACTTGATACGCCCCTGGCGGGTGTATGTTATCAAAGTCATGCAGCTAAAGACTCAATCGAAGGATCGATTGAGCTCGAATCAAGAACGAAACGTTCTTAATACGAACTTGGATAAAACGGAACCAAAAGGACGATTCCACACCTGGGGAACGCTCAATCGGATTATAAGGTAGATGCCCGAACACGATTGAAGTGGCTATTCAATCGATACAAGAGCTCAACGAGTTTGGAATCCACCAAACTCAACACAAGTCGCAACTTGCACAAAACCAAACGGTTTCTTCTCTATTCAATCAACTCTATCTTTACAACGAAAACTAGAAGGTATTTAAAGGCAAATAAACCTAATACAATCCTAATATAACTTGGAAACAGTTAAGGTAAAATTCTACACTAAAAAGGACATAAAATTCGGGTTTAAACTCCTTTTCTTCAAGCGCAAGTAAGCTGCCAGCAACAGTCCAAAAGCAGCTTTCGTACTAACTTCGCGCCTTTCGTTTGATGCCTTCCGGAAGTCTAATTCTTCATCCAATTCCTTCCCTTTGTTCACAAACATACCTAGTTTCATGTTGAGGAAGCCTTTGGACTTGAATCAAATCCATAATCCTCGAATTAAGCTCCAAAGTAGGCTTCGCAAAACAGTTTCCAGTTTTAAGGTAGCAACTTTGAGGTCTTGGAAAACAACCTTAATGACATCTTATGAATCCCAAAATCATACCATTGGAAACATGGTAACTTCATCTGTAAAACAAACCTTTAAACATGAATTTCCACCAAGCCAATTGAGAGAACCATGCCTCCAAAGTATGTATCCTGAACACGGATTTTGACTTAGCCAAATTCTACCCTTCTTCTTCCCAACTTCGATAGCTTCTTCATCAAGTAAATTAAACGTGTATAATGGCTCATTTGGGATCATATCATTGGTGAATTAAATGGCTTTTGAATTAATGCATGACAACTGGAGTGTGACTAGGACAACCTATAATGATGGCTGAGATGTGTAGTAGAGTTGTGTAGGGTTTCAGTTTTTCAACTATTTGCTCACCAACTGTGACTTGGATCGATCACTTGCTCTTGAGATTCGTTTATGCATCTAGTTTAGGGAATCATAATAAGAGATAGAGCATATAGGTAGCCATGTGAGATTTGAGCCTGCTCGTTTCTTGCTTGTGCGATAGATCCCTCTTCCATGATTTGTAGCATTCACGTTGTCACTAGCTAAGATGATGGAGGCATAGGAATAGCCCATGACCAAATTGATTGTCCTGGTGTGTCATACCCCCTAGTCAGCCCCTTTGAGTCGTGTAATTTCCTTTCTTTCTGTCTACAATGGAAAATCACCCCTTTTGCATCTCTTAGAAGGTTCCACATAGTGGTTTTTGCTTGTTCTCTGCTGTTTCTGCTAAAAATAATGTGAGGGTTGGAGGTAATGCATAAAAGTTGGCCATGTGTTTGAAAAATGTGCAGAGGTGGTGGTTCTCTGAGGAAATGAAATGAAAGAAAAGAAAAAAAATGAATGAAAGCAAAAGAGAGACACTACCAAAAATCTGAATCGTGCTCATTAAGTAGTGTTTCTTAGCAGTTTGGCTTAGAAATACTAACATTATTGTGACCTCCTTCGCTCTTGTGCTCTAAAGAATTTGAGTAATGCGGAATGGCAGAAAGAAAGTAACTGGTTTGATTGACTGTGACTGTGTTGGGTTTGGAACTGTGGAACCTTGTGCTATGAATACTTCCACCACCTAAAAGGCCTTTTCCCCATGTCCAAGACCCTAGCCAGTCATCTGAACCTGTGTCTAAGACCTCCGGATTAGTTAGTGGTGACACCCATTATGTGAACTCTAACATTTAAAGGCTGCTTTCATGGTGAAGAGACGCTAGAGATTGAGAGAATAAGCATGCGCATTTTTCGCATAAAATTGTCTTGACCCCACTGGTCGAGAGTGAGCGATTCATTTTCTCATATCTCTATACTCTTTACCCCGGTGAGGACCTAGATTGCTCGGTCTTGATTCTGATGTCTTGAGTTTTATGCATGAGGTGACTGTCTTGAATAAGTGGTAGAGTCAAGTCTAGGTTGGTTGGTGAACAAAAGGGAGACTCTTCCTTTACCCGATTTTGCTGCACTCGAATGTCCTCTGAGGTGGTTGTCCAGGTTGTTGTTGAGGTTGTTCATGTGTTAATGTCTAAAAGCCAGTATGATTCACGTATTCTGTGCCGATATGATATGTCCCCTAGGTTGCATGATTGAGATGTTTTGAGCTTACCTTGTATCTGACTAGGTTTGCTTGGGGACAAGCAAACGGTTAAGTGTGGGGGAATTTGATAGCATCGTATTTACACATGTTTGCACCCTTGTTTCTTGATCTTTTTAGCTTGAATTTGTGGTTTCTTGGACTATTTTATGCTAGGTTGTGTTCCTATGTCACATTTAAGGTCCTAGCATCTAAATTGAAGCATAGGCGCAAGTTTTAAGTCAATCGAAGATCATTTGGCAATTCGGGAGAAGAAACACGAGCACGACCTGAGAAAGAATGGACTTCTACCTCGTGTAATGGACAAAAATCATGCAATCTTGTCATGAAAAGAAAGAGGACGAGACCACGAGCGTCTGGGATCAAACGACGGCTAATTCGGAGTCCGGACGAGGGCGAAACGAAGCATTAAACAGGAGCGGAGGAAGAAATACGGGCAGGAGAAGTACGACCGAATTTTCCCCTCCCATGCCCGTAATTTCACTGCTGAGAGGAGCCTTGGATGCACTGAAACTTAACCAAAACGCGTGTTTTGGGGAAAATACGGGCATGGAAGAATTATGACCGTAATTCAGCCCATATTTCGCCCAGAATCGTGTTTTTGAGGTAGATTCGAGCCAAAGGAGAGGGAGTTGACTTTTTGGAGCAAAAACATAGTTTTAGAGAGGGAAAGTGCGAAGAACAAACCCGAGGAGCTATTTGGAGGTGATTTCTCACCATTGAAGCCCAGATTGCATCCCCAGGAGTGAAGATCGACACCCCGGAGCAGATTATCCTCAACTTTATGAGTATGACTACTCTAATTTCTGATTTCCTCTCTCTCTATGGAGTAGAACCTTCTCTCACTTGGGTATGAAGAACCCTAGTTCCATTTGTTAGGAATCTTGATTGTAATGACTTGGGATTGATATACTAATTGGTTATAATCGATTGATGCATGATTCATTGAGTCAATTGAAGTCTGGTCATCTTTTTTTGAATTCTGCTGCAACCTGAGATAGATAGAATCTGATTAGGTTGTTAGATCTTCATCAATCGGTAGTGGTAAATTGGTTATACGAGAGTTAATCGATTTACTGCTTTGTACTGGAACCAAATTCCAGTAGTGGAGTTCTGTGCTTATTGCCTCAGCAGTCTATCCCGGTGAAGGTTAGTCGCCTGCCGGTTAGCCTGCCTGAGAGGGCTTGGTCAGCTTAAGAGATCCAAAATACCGTCGGATCTTCCGCAGTTTAATCAACAGTTAATCAACCTAGGATAATTACAACCTTGACCTAACTAAGGAGCTATGGGGACTCATTCCCGAGTGACTCTTCCCTTGCTTTAGAAAACCGAATTATTTCCTGCTTTCTTATTGCTTTTGCTTAAAATCACAATCACTCGACTTAGTTTGCTAGATAATAAATAATCACGGAGTAAGCAGTAGATCTAGGACCCGGGTTGACAAATAGAGCTAGCCTGTTACTGCATTTCCGGACTGCGATTACACTTGGTCGCAGTTTGGTGTTGTGTTTTAGCGTGTCATTGATCCTCCTCTTCATGGTCCAAGATCTCTCCATCCTCTTCCTTGTCTAGTGTATTAGGATTCCTATTGTAATTGGCCAATATGGTAGGGTTCTTATTGTAAATAACCCTTTCCCCATATAGTACGTTTCTAGGGGTTCATATCGTATATAGCTGCTCGGCCACTCCCATGTGAACCCTAAGAGAAAACAGTCGATAATAATATCTCAGCTGAGAGCTTCGAGCTCTCCGTGTACTAGTCTCGTTCAATCTGAATGAGGAAACCACGTAAAATAGTTGTGTCGTGTTTTTTTTTTTTTTTTTGCTTCCGCGTTTATCGAATTTTACATGGTACCAGAGTTGTGCTAAGTTTTCAGCGGGTTTCTCACCATGAGTTTGGACGACGATTCTTCGAGCAAAGCTTCAAAGTCTGTTTTGGAACCGGCGGCGGATTCGCAACCATGTATCCCTTCTCATCCAAGACTCATGTAATAGTTGCTCTTCTATTAGAGCTTTCGATGAAATGAAATTTTCTTTTCATAAATAAATCATTGGATGAATTTTCATTCATGTAAGAGACATGTACAATTTTTGAAAGTTTTTCCAGCAACTTAAATTATTCAGTCAATGCATGTGTCGACTTCTTCTTGGAGCGGCTCCCCTCCATAACCTTATGGTCAATAACATGCATAACCTACCACATAAGCGCCACATCATCATTTATAGAAGGCTTCTAACCTTTTCCTCTCTGAATTTAACGGGCTATGTCTCTTTTGTTTTAAATCATAATTTATTTTTTCACAAATAAATTAGATTAATTGTGTTCTTCATAAAGATATCCACTTTGATATATTTTCATAATAAAAAATTTGAGACATTTAGTACCAGTCTATACCATGGTGGTATTGTTTGGTATTACATAAGAGCATACCATTTGGTATGGAAGTGCATCATAATGGTATGAATATACTAGACTGTATGACGGTTGAATACATGATAGTAGGATTATACTAACTATCATTTATAACTTTCAACATTGTATACGACAAGATACCAACCTTATGATATGATCCAATTGGATCAATCCACAACTCACAATTGCTTGCCAAAGAAGTCATCTCAACTCACTTGAAGAATTCTAATTTTTGGCAAAGTGTTGAAACAGTTTCAGGTACCCTACTTGGGAAGCTTGTATCTCACAAATGGCTCAATGAAAATTGGAGATCAAGGGCTTGTTCAGATAAAGTTGCCATGTTTTCAATGGTATGCTTTTGGATCCAGATGATGTCATTAAGGTTGTTTTCCAAGGCCTCAAAGTTGCTACCTCAAAATTGGAAAACTGCCAGAAAATGGCTAAGGCAGAAAACTATTATGTGAAGCCTACTTTGGAGCTCAATTCAAGGAGCATGGATGGGATTCAAGTCAAAAGGCTTCAACAACATGAAACTAGGTATTTTTTTGAATAAAGGGAAGGAATTAGATAAAGAATTAGAGTTCTGGAAGGCCTCGAACGAAAGGCATGAAGTTGGTACAAAAGCTGCCCTTTGACTGTTTTGCTGGTAGCTTACTTGTGCGTCAAGAAAGGAAGTTTGTGGCCGAGTTTTACACTGTTTTTAGAGTTTTTTTTTACCTTAATTGTTTCCTAGTTACATTAGGTTTGTATTAGGTTTCCTTGGCTATAAATAGCCTTCTATTTACGTTGTAAAAACAGAAGACTTTGATTAATCGAAAAACAAACCCTTTGGTTTTGTGCAAGTTGCGACTTGTTTGAGTTTGGTGGATTCCAAGATTGTGAGCTTTTTATCGATTGAATATCCTCTTCAATCGTGGTCGAGCATCTACCGTTTTATACCATATGAGCTTTCCCCAGGTATGGGATTGTCCGTCGGTTCCGTTTTATCCCAATTTCGTATTAAGAACGCATTGTTCTTGATTCGAGTTCAATCAATCTTCGATTGAATCGTTTGTTGCGTTACTTTGATAAAAACACACCCCCAAGGGTCGTATTACCTTATACCTGGGTGGTATGGGGTGGTATTTTTTGGTCCTGTATTTTTTCCCAGAAATTTGTAGATCCAATAGATCATGATGATCTCGTTCCTTCAGTGCAAACACTTTCAAAATCGACTTAAAAATGAAGGAGATATCATATGGTATGGAGGCGGAAATGAGTAGTATGAAAAAAATTCTCTAAATATATTGAAAACGAATATCATTTTGTAGATCACAATTAGGGGTGAAGGGCGGTCAGTTCAGTTATAACCAAAAACCCAAGGGTCGGTTATCAGTTAATCGAACCACCCTCTTGCCCCTACCGACCACCGATCGATATGCCCTCCTCGGCTAACCGACCACCGACCGGTCGGTTACTGGTTAGTTGGTCAGTTAGCCGATGTATCAAAAATTGTTAGACAAGGTCTCGCTGCTTCGACGAAGTCCCGACCACCGCCGACGTCGTGGGAAGAGGCAAAGTAGCCCAGAGGGGGCGCGGTCGCTGGTGCAGGCGAGAGCAAGGGTTGAAGACGATGGCGAGTTGGCGGCCGTTGGGGATAGGGGAAGAAGAGGACTTGGGAAGAAGATGAAAGAGAGGAGAAGAAGAGGAAGGGGAGGGGAGAGGACGGAGTCTGGGGAAGGGCAGGGGAGGAGACAACGGTCTTTGTGCGGAACTGGGTGAAGAGCTGGGTGAGTTGGGACTGTTCGACGAGGGTGGAGGCGGCCAGGCGAGAGGGTAGACAACGAGTGGGGTTTGGAGATGGGTAGGGTTAGGTTTTCGCTTCGGGTTGGGACTTGGGGGGGTTTTGGGAATGGTGAAGCGGGGTTCGTTTTGGGGAAGCAGAAGTGAACGGGGGTCATTTGGGACGGAAGCGGACAGCAGCGTCTTTCGGGGTGGGGGAGCGGAAGCAGGGTCTGTTAACCTTGGTTAACCGCGTAACGGGTTTTTGGTTACTCGGTTAACCGAAGCCACACCACTCACGCCTTTGACACCAACCGTGAAAAGTAAAGGGCGTGTTTCGATTAATCGAAAAAACGATGGTTTCAGTTAAACCGTCGGTTAACCGCTAACCGGAAACCGGCCCATCCACCCTAGTCACAATTAACTCGTGCATCTTTGCAAAAAAAATTCAATTTAGAACAAAAAAAGATAGAGTCGATTAAGAAAACTAGGAAATTAAAAAGCCTTTGATTCTAAACCTTTAGATCATGACCCTTTTGAGCCTAGTGTAAACTGGATTTTTTACCAAACTACCATCCTTAAAAAAAAAATACAAAAGTACCACCCAATCCAACAAATTCCAAAACTACCACCATTAATCGAGGCGCGTTCTCATTCAAACCGCACGGGCAAGAGACGGTTTACCATTGGGCAACTGCAAAACCGCACCTCCACGTGGCGGTCCATGCACCGTGCGATGGGCAGGATCCGACGGCTAACCGCCTGCCAGCGGAGCGATCTGCGTCGCCACACTGATAACCGTTGCCTGAGGGCGCGGTTTTCTTGTCAGAAATAGTGGTTTTTGGTTGTGGCTAAGTCCGATCTGCTTTCAAAAAGATTTTCTTTGGTTTTCATTAAAAAACCATCGAATCTCTATCCGATCCTGGAAAATGGTCGCTTTTGTCGAAGAAGGTATTTACTATGATTACTATCAAGCGGTACGTACTCATTTTACCTAATTTTTGTTATTGTTGTAATGATTTTATTTAATCTATATCTAATTGATTTATGTTGGTGTTATGCTATCGTAGGTTGGGGCGGATGTTGATATATACAATCAACGATATTATGTTGATCAAGGCCGATTGATCCGACTATTTTATACGACCAAGATATCATCGTTCAAAAGACGTTTGGAATGATCACAAGGTAAATATTATTTATCATCACTTGTAATTTTTTATTTTGTTAACGTAATTTATTTGTTTGTACAATAAATTACTTAATTGTTAATCGTATTGATTATTTTCAATAATTTAATCAATACAATACAACACTATTTAGACTCTTTATAAATAAATGCATGACTAATAAATGGGTCTTAAGCGATCATCATGAATTCATGATCCCCCCATTTCCTGGGAAAATCGGTTCTAAGCGATCCTCGGATCCCCCTCTTTTTTGCCAAACAGGCTGTGTTTCTAAGGAGATGTATACATCTCCTAAGAGTCTTACGAGTGTACTTGTATTGCTTAAAATTACTGAAACATCAATACGAAGTACAAAATAATATATTGATTTTATGTGTATGTGTACAAAATAATTTTACTTAATTTCGAAAATGGTATTCATTTTAGGTAGCTCATTATTAATGTTTTTTAAATTATGTATTTCATGGAAACAACCTTGATTTCATTAATTGATATTGTTTGTTATAATAGATTTATATATGTATAAATCATAACTTATAGTGAAAGTCAGATTCTTCCTAGGATGCATACCATATAGTCCGCTATAGGGGTACGACGAATGTGCTTGAATGGAACGACACCATCTTGCCCTTTCTAAAAAGGGCAATATTGGATCCCATTAGCACACTAATGGAATAAAGATCAACCGCCAACTCATCACGACATTGGTAGAGAGATGGCGAAAGGAGACACATTGCTTCAATTTTCGTGAAGGCGAGTGCACCATCACACTTAAGGACATCGCCATCCTAACCGATTTTCCATCGATGGCGTTGTTATTTGTGTGGACTCTACTCCACCAGCTAAAGTTGTTGCCAATATGAGTGTTGGCAGCATTTCATATGGACCATCACAGGTTGTGTCCGCCAGAAAGGGAGATCACAATGCTGATGGTAATCCACCATTGTCCAAGGGCCAAGTATCCATCACTTGGTTGACAGCGGAGATCAGGCGTAAGCACAACCTGAGGTCGGAGGCATTCCCCTCACGGAGGAAAGTTCGGAGCGTCATAAAGAAATTTATGCACGTATCTACATCCTCGACATGATCGGAGGAGTTTTCTTCCCAAAAAAATCCAACAATTTAATTAGCAATTCATGGTTAAAGATCATATTTGGAGATTGGAAGATATGGGGAACCTGAGCTGGGCATCTGCTTGCCTATCTCATCTCTACCGCTCCCACTATAATGCTAGTTCCAGAGCGGTGAAGAGATTGATGGGGTCATGTTCATCGTCCAATTTTGGGCTTGGGAGCATCTGCCATGGATTGCGCTGAAGGATGACTCCGACAAGGAATGGGGACCTGACCATCCCCTACGACAATAAGCTTATGGTTGTAGGTAAACATCTTCGATCCCACTCATAGTTCTCACCTTTTTTTTTTACTAATTTCGGTATTTTATAAAATAATTTTTAGTGTGTATTAACATTGTGTACTTTTCCATATTAATAGGTGGCTTGGTGAAACAATATGCAACAACCTAGTCGCGCATAAGCTGGAGGAGTATCGTAGGAGGCTGGATCACCTTTGGGAAGCAGAGGTAACCATAATAATACACAATTACTTCCTTCTCTATTTTCGACTTGCTTTAGTATGTTTCTTGATGTTCCATTTGCTCTGCACCTTCGTAGCTTAAGTTCGATCCGTATCCTGAACGCATCGTCGCGCATCACGTCCACAAGTTCACGTTGCATCCCGGTCAATGGTGCACTCGAGTGCCACTAATCTGCCTCCATATAGTGGAATGGCACTTGCCGGATCCGATGCCTACGACAATTTGTATGTGAGCAATGCCTACCATTGGAAGTCCCGACGAGTCAAAGGGGGTACCACAGGAAGATCATCGACAAGGATCTACTAATTGGCCCAAGGAGTTTGAAAAATTGATCAATCTGTGGAATAATAGGCAAGATCAAGAGATTTTGACGACATCAGCTGTGGGACGGATGGGGTACCATGACCCATACATGGGAAACATACCGAAGACAATCCATAGGTTACATGATGCCCGAAGGTACGCGACGGAGCTTTGGTAAGTAATTCCGTCATATTAATTTATTTAGTTACTTTGAGCATCAATTTATGTATTCATGCAAATCATTACTATTTAAATGGCTAACGTTGTTATTATTCTGCGATTTAGGTTGATGGCATCGAACGTATACACGATATCGCTCGTACTGGCATATTCTTTGGCGGCGGGGCGAGAGGTGGGGCTCATTCGGATGATAGAAAATAGTCTCCTTGGCTGTATGAGAGCGTGCGCCCGTGACCATCATAGATATATGCTAGTTCCCCAAGTTGCACCAGCTTCGGTGATGCAAGATGACCCCATCCATTGGAGGTGTGCCAAGGTGCAGGGTCGAGTACTCAGTACGATCCCCGTTCGAGTTTTCACTACGATCCGCGACCGAGTGCTTTCTACGACCCTAGTACTCAACACGAGCCTCGCCCCAGCTACCACTATGACTCCCCGCCTAGTTACCACTATGATCCCCCGCCTAGTTACCACTATTATCCCCGACCAAGTTTCCAATACAAATCCCCGACCTAGTTTCCACTATGATCCCTGGCCGAGTACATATCATGACGGCATATCCTCGGCTACTTGGCACGATGGTTCATCCTCAAGTCCCACCAAGACTTCTCACCTTTGCATCGACCGCAACAAACAATGACAGTCCACTCCCCAACGTATGAGCGTGGATTGGGACTCGACCGCACACGGAGGAGCCACCTAGCACGACACCGCAGCGACATAGCAGGGACCAACACCTTTCTACGGCGAATAGGCCTCTTCCACCACGTCCAACCACGGTTACACCCGGTGTACCAGTTGCCCATCGAACAAGCAAACAGAGGGCGAATAGTCGAGATAATGCATGAGTGTGACCCAATCGTCGAGTTTTATTAAAGTTAAACAAGTTGTGTTTATTTCAAGTTATGTTTTGTTTGAGTGTTATAAGGTAAACAAGTTGTGTTTATTTCAAGTTATGTTTTGTTTGAGCGTTGTGTTTCATGTAGAAGTGTGTTTGTGTGAGTGATGTGTTTATTAAAAAAATTGGAACATTGCATCGAATTGTGGAAATTTTGCAAATCTCCAATGGCATTTAATCACACAAAAACCAAGTACGTAACCATTGAAATTAAATCACTTTGTGAACCATGTGAAAATGCATGAAATCAATCTATGCGTCGTTATCCGGGCTCACCACATCGGGACCTGGGTTTTGAGGACCAATTGGTCCAGGACAATTTCGTTTATCATGCCCTGGTACTTTGCAGATGGAACACCGCCTTGGCCCTCGCGGTGGTCCCCCACTTTGATCCATCTCATTTGGAATACTTTTTACCCTCGGGCGACCTGCTTCACCCCTAAGTCCAATTGGTGGGATGATGACCTTTCCCTCATAGACTGGCTAGTAAGCTTCATCCGGCAAAGCACGAAAACTCTTTCCATAACTGCTCTTTTGTGAGTCGATGTTGAAGAACGGACTGACAAAATGACGAGGGTCTTTGCTCCTGTGCTGGATTACAACCATAACATGGGAGCAAGGTATACCTCTACCCTGATACTTCTGACAAGAGCAATCCCATTTTTGGTCCTAAAGTTGACGGTGACTTCATGGCGATGACCCGCGTCTCCCATCCTCCCAGTGCCGGTCTCGACCGAATACTCGCCAGCATTTTGGTTCATAACAGTGACAGTGTGCCGAGAGCTCTTTCGATTATATTTTTCCATTATTTCTGTGGCCGTATCGGAGTGTACCTTACCCTGTGCCTCCCTCTTCTCAGCGCAGTGGAGACGGTTAACGAACCATGCGTTCGTTTTCCAGAATGTCATCTCAACAATTACAGAGATGGGGAGTGCACTAACAACCATGTAGACGTTGTTGATACTCTCGCTTGAGTTCGTTGTGGCAATACCCCATCTGGTAAATCCGTCCTTATGAAAATTCCACGTTGTTAGGTCATGTTCATCAAGCCACTACGCACCTTCAGGGCTTAGCTGACGGATATTCTGCATCTTCTCTTTAAATTTCTTCTCTTGGTAAGCGACAACTGATGAATATACAAACAAAAGGGTAAGGTAAGTAATAGCCATTTGGTTGTTTTCAAAAGAATTTGAGCAATACAAGTACACTTGTAAGACTCTTAGGAGAGGTATACATCTCCTTAGAAACACAACCTTTTTGACAGAAAAAGGGGGGATCCGTGGATCGCTTAGAACCCGTTTTTTCCAGAAAATGGGAGGATCATGATGATCGCTTCAGACCCCATTTTCTTACGCATGCATTTCTTTATAAGAGTCTAAATAAGTGTATTGTATTGATTTAGTATCATTAGAGTACCCTTGTACTTGCCGGTAAGGAATGTTCCATCAACTTGAATCACAGGAACACAGAATGGAAAATCATCAATAGATGGCTTGAATGACCAGAAAAGACGCTTGAAATGGCGCTTGTTACCCGGATCCGGCGGCTGAATTTCTTCATCTTGGTTGCGGGGAGAGAAAACGGTGCTAGGGTTAGACCCCTCCAATGCCAAAATCAATCTGGGAAGGAATGCATATGATTCTTCCCTGCTTTCCATGCCACGCCTTCTCGTAGTTAATGATATCCATAACGACTAGAATGTCGGCGATGATGGTTTTAACCTTCAGGTCGGGCTGCTCCTCAATTAGATGTTTGATAGCCACGACAACCACCCTGGATTTCAACTGTAGATGGCCTTGGGATGTTATGGATGACACACATGTGTAAGTGTTCATCGCACGGGATATGAACCAATGGCCGACTCTCTTGCTCTTGATGGCCCGGACCATAGCCTTGCATCCCTCGTGTTGACTTTTGGCATCTAACCATCAACCTCTTTGTGTCGGAATGGGTTGGGTTCCATTCAAAACTCCGAGGTCATTGCTTCGGTGGCAATAGCGTTGCCTCACCTCATTCTTCGTTGCAAATTGTTGGCCCTTCGTAAAGTGATAGCATCGTATTTGCACGTGTTTTCACTCTGGTTTCCTGCCATTTTTGCTCGAATTGATTGTTCCTTGGCCTATTTTACGCTAGGTTGTGTTGTTTTGTCGTATTTCAGGTCCTAGCAAGTAAAGAGGTGCATAGACGCAAGTTTCGGGTCATTTGGAGGTCAATTGGCGAGTCACAGAGAGAATTACGGGCAGGCCCCCTGCCAAATTACGGCCGTAATTGGCCAGGGCATGCCCGTAATTAATGGCCGAGCCTTCTCCCCAGAAATTCCCTCTCGGTGGATAAAATTACGGGCAAGATCCCCAAGAATTACGACCGTAATTCCCAAATTACTGGCGGTAAGTTGGTAAATTACGGGCGTATCTCCTTCCACTGCAGCTCTAAGTGAAACGTGCGTTTTGGTGCGAATTACGGGCAGGACGTGATTACGGCCGTAATTCTGCCCTGTAATTCGCCCAGAGTCGGGTTTTTGGAGGCAGATTCGAGCCAAGGAAGAGGAATTCGATTTTCTGAGCAAAAACAGAAGTTTTAGAGAGAGAAAGAGCGAAGAACAAACCCTAGGAGCTATTTTGGAGTGGATTTCTCATCATTGAAGCCCAGATTGCGTCCCTAGGAGTGAAGATTGACATCCCAGAGAAGATTTTCCTCATCTTTATGAGTATGCTACTCTGATTTCTGTTTTCCTTTCTCTCTCTATGGAGTAGAACCTTTCTCTCACTTGGGTATGAAGAACCCTAGTTCCTTGTGTTAGGGATTTGATTGTAATGACTTGGGATGATATTACTGTTTGATTTTAATCGAATGATGCATGTTTATCGAATTGATTGGAGTCTGATCAGCTTTTCTCAATTTCTGCTGCAACCTGAGATAGATAGAATCTGATTAGGTTGTTAGAGCCTCTTCATTCGATAGTAGGAGACTGGCTATACGAGAGTTAGCCAGTTTACTGCTTTGTACTGGAATTCAATTCCAGTAGTGGAGTTCTGTGTTCATAGCCTCAGCTTTCTATCCCGGTGAAGACTAGTCGTCTGCCGGGTAGTTAGACTGAGAGGGCTTGGTCAGCTTAAGAGATTCCAAGCTACCGTCGGATCTTCCGCAGTCTAATCAACAGTAAATCAACCCAGGGAATTGCAATTGAACCTAACTAAGGGGCTAGGGGGACTCATTCCCGAGTGACTCTTACCTGCTTTTGAAAACCGAACCATTTACTGCTTTCTTATTGCTTTTGCTTTTAAACAATAATCTCTCGAATTAGTTTGCTAGATAATATAGTCTCACGGAGTAAGCAGTAGATCTAGACCCCGGGTTGATAATTAAACTTGCCTGTTACTGCATTCCCGGACTGCGATTTCACTTGGTCGCAGTTTGGTGTTGTGTTTTGGCGTGTCAAGTTTTTGGCGCCGTTGCTGGGGAACTCCTCTAGATTATTGGGGAAACGTGAGAATTTGTTACTCTAGCTTTTATTTACTGCATTTTATCTCTTCCACCTGTGTGCCTTCACGGGTTGCTTCTGCTGATTGTGTGCAGGTAGTGCATGACCCGTAGCCAGTCGGGAGATCTACTACCATTAGACCAGGAGCTTGAACGAACTTGCAGGAACTTCAAGCGGGCTCTAAAGGCGCGACTGGCTGCGGAGGAGGCACTAACACAGCTGCAGTTAGGAGAAGAAGAAGAAGAAGGAGAGATGGGTGATCCGCAGAACTGTGCTGTGATCCCCGAGGAGCAGACCATGGGATCCTACTGGACCGCTAGGGCTGCGGACATGAGGTCACCCATTCAACACCCTCAAGTCCCATCCAACAACTTTGAGGTGAGCACCTCAGTGATCACCATGCTGCGCGGTTCAGTGGTGTTCCGTGGTAAGGAGGGAGAGTGCCCTCGATCACATCTCAGGCGATTCCACGAGCTCATCGATGGAATCAAGATCAATGGGGTACCAGCAGACGCCATCCAGCTGAGGTACTTCCCATTCACTCTGGAGGGGCAAGCCAAGGAGTGGCTAGACACTCGACCTCCGGGCTCCATCACCACGTTCGCCAACCTGGCGGACAAGTTCCTTACCCGCTACCATCCTCCATCCAAGACAGCTGACCTGCAGAAGCAAATTACACATTTTGCTCAGGATGAGGATGAGACCATCAGAGATGCATGGGAGAGGTACAACAGTCTCTTCCTGAGGTGTCCAAATCATGGCTTCAATGATGCCTTCAAGGTGGGCACCTTCTATCACGCTCTCTTCCCGGAGGACAAGCAGCTGATCGATTCGGTCTGTGGTGGGAACATGCTGGCCAAAACCCCGCCACAGCTGAATCAACTCTTTGAGGAGATGGCGGAGAACGGTTATGATTGGGGCACTGCCAGAAGGTCAAGGAGAGCACCCAGCCGAGGTGTACATTCTGTGGGAGCCCATCCTTCTGATTTGGTGCAGGTAGTATCGAAGCTGGTCTCAGCTATCGATCGTTCCGGGATGATTCCAGGGACCGGACAGCCGCAGGCGATGCTCTGCCACTGGTGCGAAAGCACCCATCATACGGTGGAAGACTGCCAGGCGATGAAGGAGTCAACCACACCCCAGGAGCAGGTGAACTTCATCAATAATGTCCGGCGCAATAACCCCTACAGCAACACTTACAACGAGGGGTGGCGCCAGCATCCTAACTTCTCCTGGGGTGGGGCGAATTCCAGACCACCAGTCCCCCAGGGACCACCGAGCATCCAGAGGCCACCATATCAGCCCAGGCAGGGGCAATTCCAGCAGCAACAACAGTCTCTTTATCAGCCCATGCAAGGGCATGCCGCTCATTCACAGCCGCGACCTTTCCAGCAGCCAGGTGCAGCCCCTGCTGCCCCAGTGCAGAATGATCAGATGGCTGAACTGCGGGACTTGGTGGGTTCTCTCGCCAGTTCTAGTGCTCAGAAATTCAACACCATTGAGCAGTTCATGGAGAAGGCCTCGGGAAAATTCCTGGCTCTTGAAGCTGGTCAGAGGAACACACAGGCTGTGTTGCAGGATATCCAGACCCAGCTGGGGAGCGTGGCTCAGGCAGTGGCTCAAAGGGCTCCCGGTACTCTACCCGGGCAGACCATCCCTCACCCGCCGACACCGAATGAGCACTGCAATGCCATCATGACCAGGAGTGGCAAGGTGACTGTTGATCCACCTGTTCGGGAACAGGAGAGAGAGACCCCTGCCTCGGCATCTCCAGCAGCTGAAGAAGAAATAGAGAAGGAGGTTGAGGTGCCTACACCTAAACCGCAACCAGTAGTGAAGGAGTATATCCCTAAACTCCCCTTCCCTACTCGGTTGCACAAAGACAGGTTGGAGGCAGAGTTCGAGAACTTCATGGCCAGGCTTAGGAAGCTGAATGTCCAAGTGCCTTTCCTGGAGGCACTATCTCAAATGCCTAAGTATGCGAAGTTCCTGAAGGATCTTCTCTCAAAGAAGCAGAAGCTGAGCGAGCTGGCCACTGTGGAGCTCAGCGAGGAGTGCTCGGCCATTCTGCAGAACAAGCTTCCGCAGAAACAGAAGGACCCAGGTAGTTTTACTATCCCGAGCTCTATTGAGAATTTGCATGTAGAGAGGTCCTTGGCGGATTTAGGTGCTAGTATAAACGTTATGCCATATAAACTGTTTAAGAAACTAGGCCTAGGTGAACCCCGTGCTACTAGGATGAGCCTTCAACTAGCAGACCGATCTATAGTGCATCCTAGGGCATAGTGGAAGACCTTCTAGTTAAGGTTGGCACGTTCAATTATCCTGTTGATTTTGTGATTTTGGACATAAATGAGGATGTGAATGTGCCATTGATACTGGGGAGGCCTTTCCTGGCCACCGCCAAGGCCCTCATAGATGTGCATGATGGGACCTTAGTTCTGAGGGATGGCGAGGAGCGAATAACGTTTTCAGTTGCTAACACTATACCTGCTTCGTTACCTCTGCATGATGTATCTCACCAGGAGCACGAGTCTGTCGTGTATCCTTCTATGCTGCCTATTTTGCAGGACCCGCCTCCCACACCTTCGCCGCCACTCCAGACCACTCCATCACCAAAAATACATATCAATGAGGAGTGGCGGCCGAAACTGCAGGCAGCCAAGCCTGCTCGAAAGAAAGCCGGAGACCACTATGAGCTGGTCCCGCCCCCACCTTGGCCATCCGAGTATTCACTCGCTTGCATCTTACCGGATGGCCAAGTCGAGTTGGCAAATGCTGGTGGTCACATTCGTCGCGTGCATGGCCATCATTTGAAGCTGTACCTCAAGAGCGATGTGGATCCGCTCTTGAAGGCACCTGATCCTCCACTTCCCTGAGCATCCATACTGGCGTCCAGCTAAAAGACGGTAAAGAAGCGCTTGTGGGGAGGCAACCCCACCACGGTTTGTATTTCTATCCTTTTTCCTTTTTAATTTTTGTCGTTTTCGAGTCATTGAGTCTGTCTGGAGTCTTTGTGGAATGTTCCTCGTGCCCCGGATGGTCTATTTTGGTCTATGATGGTGTAATTTTTGAACCGGGGCACGTTTGGGTTTGGATGTTCGCATTTGCAGCTTAAAAACTGGAGAAAAAGGGCCCTCGGCAGTAAAATTACGGGCATGGGGGTACTAATTACGGTCGTAATTCTTAATACCCCTGCCCGTAATTAATTCAGAACAGCAAAAACTGAAAAAAGGGCTCGGCATAGAAATTACGGGCAAGGGGGTAAGAATTACGGCCGTAATTCTTAACATCCCTGCCCGTAATTCGATCAGAGGGGGCAATTTGCTCTCGGCCTTAAAATTACGGGCAAGGCCGGGGGAATTACGGCCGTAATCCTGCCCGTAATTTCCCCCGAGCCTCGTTTAAAAGGTGTCGGCCGAGACACTTCCCTCTCTCTCTCCCTCATTTTTCTGGTCAGTTTCTCTCCCCTCTCACCGGAAAACTCGAACCAACTCTTCTCCGGTGGTTTTCCGGCCATATCTCGCTCATCGGAGGTCCAAATCAAATTCCGAGACCACCCCCGTGCTCCTCTCGTCGGCGCCCACAAGTCTATACTAGTGGGGTCGAGTTTCGTGGTGGTTTGGGTCGCCGGAAAACCGCGACCCTTCGGTATTCCTCCGGCCCGATCTCCCTCCTCGGACCTCCGATCGAGAAACCGCGACCACCACCGCGTTCCTGGTACTTGGGGCTTCATTCCCCAAAGTTTTGGGTCGGTTTTGCTCCGGTGAAGTCGCCGGCGACGAAACTCCGGCAAGCCTCCCGGCGATTTTTGTGATCTCTCGGTCTTCCCTCAACCTCCCCACGATATCCTCTTGTGCCTCCAGGTGTGCTTCTATACTTTTACTTGTCATTTGTGGAGGATTGATATTGTGGGTTTAGTGAGGAATTTCGGGAATTGGTTTGTGCTTGAATTAATTCGGTAGGCCTCCATTGTTGCTTGCTTTGTTTGCTTATCTTTCGTTTGGCCTACCGAGTAATATGAGTTGTGATTGTCCCGCTTGGAGCCTAATTTGCTGTCCGGGTTCATAATCCGTGGACTCCAAGTGCGGTTGAGTTTCTGTGAATGGTGAATGATTCTGATTGGTTGTGAATGGTGAATGATCTGATTGGTTATGAATTTTTTTCCTTTCTCGGGGCCTAGTCCACTGTCCGAATTTATGATTCGAGGGCCCCGGGTGAGGGTGATTGTGGCCTCACCATTGACGAATTTCCATGTATGTTGTTGGGTTTCTACTGTTTTGTGGCTGCAGGAAAATGAACACATTCTTGAACCTGCTCGACGCCGACCAGAGGACGACTCTGCGGGACATCCGACGCCGCAAAGTCGTTCATCACCACTACCTCGACTGGAGGGTCTTCGAGGAGCTGGGTGCTCGCGAGGCAATGGAGGCTGCCATCCGCGCTTTCTCTTGGCGCCACCTCCTCTGCCTTGCTGAGCCGATTTATCAGGAGCTCCTTTGGGAGTTCTACTCCACCTTCGAGCATTTCCAGACCCAGGCGGGCGAGCACGGCAACGCCATCCAGTTCCGACTCGGAGGGGAGTTCTACTCCCTGAGCTATGACGACTTTGGTCGGGCACTGGGGCTCCTTCCACCATTCCCCTGCCACCTGGCCATCGAGGAGGCCGACTGTCCCATCTTTCGGGACCAGGGACCAGCAGTTCTTCGAGAGGATCTGCCTCCCGGAGTATACTGGAGCTGTTTTCACACCGGGCCACACCACGGCCACTCAGCTGCGACCAGAGTGGCGCATCATCAACCAGCTGTTGGGGAAATCCTACACCCCCAGCGAGGGCTCCACCAGTCATCTTCAGCTCCGCACCCTGCATTGCCTGCACTCCATGAGCCACGAGGAGGACAACCTCCATCTGTCCTCTCTCATCGCCAGGACCGTTGCCAAGCATAAACGGTGTAATCGACGCCTGGCGTGTGGGCCGGTGGTCACTGCCCTGGCGCGATACTACAACGTCGATCTCTCCAGGTTCACTCTCATCCAGGAGGCGACGCCATTCTCCAGGGAGACCCTCCGGCGCAAGCTGATACTGGAGCGCGACGGGCCCGTGACCTGGATCCGGGGCCTTCCTCGCCCTGTTCCTCGTGCACAAGAGGGTGAGGAGCTACCCGAGGCGAGTGATGCTGCAGCCCGTCGGACCACTCGTCTTACGAGGACTCGGGCCACCCCCTCTGCACCTAGCGACTCCACTTCCGGTGCCGGCCCGTCTGCTGCGCAGCCCACCACCTACATTGCCGAGCAGCTGGCAGCCCTTTCCCGCCAGAACGAGCAGATCCTTGCTGGCCAGGAGCACATCAACACCCGCCTCGACCGTGAGCGCGAGGGTCGCCGCCGCATCATTTCAGCACAGCATTACATGATGAGCTACTGGAACATGGATCCTGCTGCTGTGAGCTACCCTTGGGAGGCGTCCCCGGGGCATGAAGACTTCTACCCGCCTCCCACTGGCGATGGGGGCGACGAGCTGTGATCTGATTTTGCCAGCCCATCGAGTTGGGGCTTGGCTTTTGTCTATCTTTCCAGATCTAGACTCCGGATTATGTTTGATTTTATTTCGTGTTTCCATTGTGTGGATTGTTGACTTGGAACTTCGGTTTATTTCACCCAATGTGTGTGTTCTGTTGGTTCTAGCTCTGTGCCCATCGGACTGGTCCTTGTCCAGTCCTCTGCTATTGACTGGTCCGCCATCCAGTCAACGTTCCTGACCACTGTTTCACGGTAACATCGTTCCCCTTCCCTTCGCTCCATTGAGGACACTGTCGCATTTAAGTGTGGGGGGGGGGGGTTCTTTGTATTTATTGGAACGTATATATGGGTGCTTGGAG